>UELX01004133.1:0-19498 GCA_900480035.1 Eupelmus urozonus
TATTAATGTTATTTACATATGGTAAAAATTATAATGAATTCTTAAGAAAATGGGATATCGCACTAACCTCCTTAAGAGATTTTTTTACTGACACTGAACTTCTATGCATTAAAAAAGCAAAATTTTAGCCTCGGATAATTTTCTACACGACAAAAGATAACTGCAAAACGTGGCCTTTCAACTTATCGAACACAAACAACAATCGCCAATAAATTTATCAAACCCCGGAACAACAAACCCCACCCGCCCATCACCCAATCAACCAAAACCCAAAATCCACACCAACCAAAAACGCCGACCCACGCCAAAATCACCCGGCAATCTCCTCAATAACGTCCCAACCCATCTCTCCGCTATCTCTCCCCGCTCGTAATCCTAAAGTGCCAAATTAGCGCCGGGCCCGTGGCCCGAACACAGTTCCCCACTTAAGGCCCCGTCGCGCAACTTTCTTCCTTCGCGAAAGGTCCGGAAAAGCCCGCTCGTCTTCCCGGAAAGCCGCCCGATCCTTATCTCCTCTCTCTCTCAACGAGGAGAGCAAAAAATCAATCGGCCCGCTCTGCGGAGATGCCCGCGGAGATCGTAGGTAGAGAGAGAGCGGCGACCGAATTCTCAAGATAAGAATCGAGAAACGCTCCTTTTCTTCTTGCTGTATACCGGCCCGAACGTCGTCGCATAGTCCCTTCGGCCTTCGCTGCCCCTTCTTCTTCTTCTTCTTCTTCTTGTGCGGGAGAGATATTCTCTTCTCCGTTTCTGCGCCGGCGAGCCGAGAGGCGGCCTTTGTTTTAAGGGGGCACGCGCGCTGCGGGCAGCGGAATCATCGCCGCTCGGAAATTGAATCTTCGGGATAAGATGGACGGAGGAATTGTTTGTGGCTTTACGGCTGGGTTATTAATTTTCTGGACGGCTGTTTGATCGGCTGCGATCTGCGACTTCTATTGAAATGGAAGTCGTGTTGAGATTCTTCTATACCGTTATCGTGCAATGATAATTTTTTTCTGCGTGTATAATGGAAATTATGGATTTCGTAAAAAGCGCAAGAAAACAATAGGTAAAAATTAATGAACGCTCCCGAGCGCAGCCGCAGCCTCCGGAGATCGGCATCGAAGATGAATTCATTAATCAAGCGCCGGGGACAGCGAATTGAATTCGTGACTCTGCAACAATCCTTATATCCCCACAGCGCGCGCGCGCGCGCACCTTAATTCAGTCGCTCCAATCGTAAAAATCAAGCCACTCAACAATCACTCACTCAGTCGCTCGCTCGCGCACTCATAATTATAACCTTAACATTCTAATATTACAAACAGCGCAGGAATCCGAAAACGAAAAAACAACATTGCGGCGGCCGTCGGCAAAAGGGAGAAAAAAAAAGAGCCGAAAGAACTTTCCACTCGTCATTAATTTAAAAATCGGACTGCGGCAGGATGCGCGCAGGCACACACGCTTATATATCCTTTGGCCGCGATCCGCCTCGTCCCTTTCTCGCGGCGGGCGAACGAATTATTCTCATTCTACCGAGTCATCCACTTCCTGCGCTTCTTTTTCTCATGCGCGCGCGTTCGACGAGTTCGTCGTCGCGCGGCGCTGAACAGTTGGAAGCTATTCATTCCCCCCGGCTGGATTTTTTTGTCTTTCTTCCCGGACTCGAAGAAAGAGTCGCGTTAGAGAAGAGCGAGATTGATATTTTTTTCTTCCCCCCCGGAGGAAGAACAAATATCATTGGGAGTGATTTGGCCGCCGCGGGTGGGATCTTAAGTATGGCTAATTAATTGGACGGTTTTTGTTTTGATTTGAGCCGGTTCTTTTGTCGGGGCAGTTTGGGATGACGGCTATAGTTTGGCTGAGTGGAATTTTGAAATTGCCGCGTAAAGTAGATGTAATGCGAGCGAAATAGGGAAACGGCGAATTTCCGTTTGCCGTAATGACGAGATGTCGCAATGATGGAATGAGAAATTGACGAGGCCGCTGAAATTACTGGCTCTCTGATTTGCCGAATGCGGCGTAACGAGCTGGACTAATTTATTGCATCATTTAGAGATAATACGCGAAGGAATAGATTAGATCGCTGTATACAGTTCCTGGCATGATTGGAGCAAAATAAGTATAATTTTGTGTATACGTAAATCGGAAATTAGATAACCTCGTCTTATGCAATTAAGTAAGAGAATAATCTTTTTACTTTTTTAAGCATACTAAAATTCAATTAACGACAAGCTGCTGTCTAAACACAAATCAAGCTCTAATCAACCCCGCCACATACTCCAACAATTCCATCAAACTCCAAAATCTTCCGCCCAACAAAAGCCAACATCCTCAGCCCACCCAAAAAAAACCTCTAAATAAGACCGGCAGCGTCTCCTCACCTAATCCTTCAAACCGAAAAAAAAAACGAGAACCGATCCGACAGTCGGAGAAACGGCGCTCGATACACATCGAGGCGCTAATTCGTCGACGAAAGCCCGAGCGCGGCAAGCTGCGAGAGGGGCCCGAATAAACACGTCTCAATATAAGGCAGGCTGTGTGTACATAAAAGAGAGGCCCCAGGTGCAGCCGTGCGCCCGCGCGCGAGCAGCCGATCCGCCGCGGACGATAAAGAGTCGCCGACGTCTGGTGAGAGGATGAGGCGAGCAGACCGACCGGCGGCTCTGGAGTATTATATATGTGGGCCGAATGAAAATTATCGGGATGTGGGTGGTTGAGGGTTTGCGAGGATTTTGAAGGTTATTGAAGAGTTGGAAAAGTTGGAGGTATGCAATGTGTGTTGAATGTTTTTTTTTTGGGAAGGTAGATTGGTTTTTTCCGATACGTAGTTTGGTAATTATAAATCGTGTTTTTACGAGTTCAGTGATCAATGGATTAGCGGATTTATCGGCATGTGACTACAGTAATGCCGACACTGATGCAGAGATAACAATAAGTAAGATAGCTAAATCAGTTGCATACCGATAAATTATTCATTTAGCTATAGCAGTGGCAACAGACCGGTAAAAATCGGCATAATCGATCGCGCTTTATCGCATTTAATGAGCGCGTTTGCTCCCGTGCTCATTAGATTTTATCAAAATTTAATCAATAGCTATACATTGCTACCGATGTATTAAGCAGTAATTTAAATTTGATTGTTCTAATTAAAAGAGAACTCCTTAAACTATACTATTACAAAAATTAGCAACAGCTTTAAATACACATCCGCAAAAGCACGTAAAATCCAGTTTGCATTCGTAATTTTCCTTTCACGAGTTTCGCGTTCTCCTCGCCTCTCGCGCCGCTTATTATTTTCATCTCCAGCGCACAATTTACATCTCTCTTTGATCGATGCAAATTCAATTAAACGACGTAATTAATTTGGACTCCGCATCCAATTACAATACATTATTTAAATAAAATAGCCGCACGCGCGCTCCTCCACATTCTATTTTCGCGCTCATTAAACACGAGCTCCCAGCCTGGCAGGCCGCGCGTCTTACATAGGTGTAATTAAAAAAGACACTTGTATACAGCCGCGAGTGACGGCTCGGATAAAAAGACGGCCAAAGCCGCGAGCGCTCGTGTATAGTAAAAAGCCCCCCCGAGAGCGAGCGAGTGAACGAGGAACGCCAGAAATTACATGTATATACACAGGCGGACGGACGGGCACGAGGAGGAGGCTGAAAAAAAGGACGAAAATAGAGCGAGCCCGCGCCAGAAGAATATGAGAACGAGATAAATAAGCGGGCGCTTCGGCGAGGAGAAAAAAATGGATGGAGAAATATGCCAAGAGAAGAGAGAGAGAAAAAGGGGAGAGAGAGGAGTCAACAGTCGCGCACACACATATAATGCATCGGCTTCCGCGCGCCGTTCGCTCGGTGAAGGGAGTAAAGAAGCGACGACTAGCCGCTGCTGCGGGGCTCTCTCGCTCGTTTTCTATGTGCCTCTTTACCTTCGGCTTCTTCTTCGCCGATTTTATAGCGGCCCGCGCTTTATGTTGCTCGGAGACCGGGGATTAAGCGCTTTTTTCGATAATTATCTTGATTTAGGCTTGCTAAGCTGGTTGTTTTGTAATTGCGCTCTGGGGGCTATGGGTTTTTTGTCTGGGGTCACGGCGCTGATGGTTCTGGGTAAGTAATTTTTTGATGATTGAGGGGTTTGTGTGTGTGGTGACTCGATGTTTTTCTGGGGTGATTAGAATCTGATGGCTTGGTTTTACAAGAATTGTGTTTAGAGTTGATTGCGATAGACGGGAGTATGGTTTGTTGATTGTAATCGAGGTTTTTTTATTGTGATCCATAGCTTTTATGAGTCAATTAGTAAGCTTAAGCGTATAATAAACAATAATTATCTTTGTTTCAGTATTAATTTATGTTTGCAAATTCAATATTTCTGAAATTCATTACACAAGCCTCGCCGTGATAATGTAATGAATCAGTAAAAACAATGCGGCATTCAACTAAAAATTTATTCAAAATGCATATTGATTCCAACTCTCTTCTCCAATGAATATTTCAATTCATCACAATAACGCCAGTCAAATGACATATCCTCGACAAGTAAACAATCTTACAAAAATGAAAATACCAAAAACCAAAACCCTCCTACACCCAACCTAAAACACTGTCTTAACCCACCAAAAAAAAAACCCTCATCGAACCCATCCCCACACATACACCCCATCCTCACCAAAGCCAGCACACAAACGACCTGCGCCTAATAACGCACTCTCACAACACCACCAGCCCGCATACACATCCGTCCCTCTCTCTCTCCCATCGCACACGTGCGCGTCGTCGCGGCGCTACCACAGCCGGCGGCGGCGTCTACAGACGCAGGCGCCACTCTCTCTCCGCGCGCTCCCCCCTATATACCTCGTAGAGCGGGGCCAATCCTCGCCTGGGCTATGCAGCGCTGCTGCCGCGCTGCTGCTGCTGCTGCTGCACACCAATACACATACACACACTTGAGTCAGCCAGAGAGCGCGGAGAGAGGCTTTTTCAAGCGGAGCCGCCAAGCTGAGGCCAGTCGCTCGTGAGCGCTCCGTCGAGCCGGTCGTCGTTGCTGCGGGACTATATACGTGTGCTGTACAGTGCGTGCGGAGATCGAGAGTTTTCGAGTCTGTCGCTGCTCTCCCTCCCGGGGCGTTCTGAGATCGGCCGGTTTTGTAAGCGCTGACTTTGAGGGAAGAGGGTTCCGAGCTGGTTGGAGGTTAGATCGGTAAGGTTGAGACGAGGAAATCGGTTGTAATAGGAGGCTGGCTTCTCGAGTTTGGAGCTGCGGTGTGGATGCTAGCTTGTGCCGTTGGACGATCGCTGCCGATCCGAGAGCAGAAAGCTAGTTAGCGAACCGATTTTCGCATCACCGCACAAGCCGATCCCAAAATCGGTTGGAAAAAACACAAAGAGCATCCAGTAAGGTAGACGATCGAAAAGGGTCAACAACCCAGACACGATCGTCCGTCAAGTGTACACACCCGTGTCAGCAGACCAGAAGCGGATCGTCAATCCTACCCGAGAGAGAGAGAGAGACGTTAAAAAAGAGTGCGCGTTATATAGAATCGAGGAGTGCGCCGGCAGTAGGAGCCCGCAGTCGGGGTAAACAAGCCATCGAGTTTCGGCGCCGGCGCGCGTGCGGGGGCGAGGCGCGCACAGCGAGCAAGCGAGCAAGCGAGAGAGAAAAAGTAGAGCGATATGGTGCCGCGGGAGCTGATCGTCGCGCTGGCGGCGACGCTGACGACGCTGAGCGTCGCGACGGCTGCCGTCGCGGCGGCGGCGGCCGCTACGGCGTCGATTGACTTCGACCTCGCCGCTGGCGGCGACGGCGCGCCCGGCGACTACGAGGTGCTCGCCGACACGGAGGAGAGGACCAACGACGACATAGCCGGTAACGATTCACGCTTGTCTATTCTGTCTCTTTCTTCTGTCTGACCGTGTCTGTCTGAGTGTTTGTGTGTTGGGATGTGTGGGTGTGATAAGAATGTGGGAAGGGGCTGGAGTGTGTGTGCGTATGCTTTTATTTGAGCGCGAGGAGATATTGCGTGTACGAGTAATTGGATCTTTTGATGAGATTCCGGTGTTTTTGTTGCTTTTTTTTTCTGTCGTGGGGTGGGACCGGATGGTTAGGGGGTGATGATTGTAATGATCGGGTGATTCGCCGGGGTGATGGAATTATTTATGCTTTTTTTGTGGGTCAGGGGATGTGGGAGTTTGAATGGCGATATCTAAGTAAGTGTATTTTGCATTTGTGGTGTTAGAAGAAGTGACTTTCAGTAATCGATTTCGTAGAAAATATATTATAATAAAATAATAATAATGAGAGGTGACGATTTTTAAGGGAATGGATTTTATGTCAATTAATTAACAATAAAATTTATTGCTTTAATGGTTTATTCCTTAAGCAATTAATTATGTCAATAATTTAATTAGCGAGTTGAGAAGATAATTTTTCAAATAATCTTCGCGCAGGTATCTAAGTTGTCGTTTGATAATAGTACAATATTCTTTTAACGATAGCTTTTCATTTTCTCGTTTTATATTCAAGTCATTCATCCTCTGACAATCACAAATTACTTTTCGTTTTTCATTCTGCGTTTAGCGAAGATACACTATGAGTTTAACGAGATAGCAAGAATAAATTAAAAAATAATTTAACAAATGAAATGTTGTAAAACGATTTTCTAAGAAATCGTTTGACATTTTACAGAATTAGTTCTTATGAATTAAATGATTGGTAATAATGAATGTTTTAGTTATTTCATGTTTATATGCAATATATATTTCCGCCGATTTTACGCAATATTCATGCCCTTAATTTCAGTATAAATTAAGTTAATTAAGTGTTAACCCCGAATCTTCCAAACTCATGCATACATACATTATTACCCTAAATTTCGTCTGAATCAGCATATTAAATATTCAGTCCCCAAATATTCCGTTTGAACATTAAAAAAACACGAATGCAAGATAAAATATTAAAAAAAAACGCAATAACAAACTTTGTTTTTCCAGCATTCTTCGCTAAAAAGTATCTAAAAATAAATTCCTTACTTATGTTAAATAATTATTTAAGTGTTCCGACACATTTCAATGCTTATTTAAGATAAGAAATTATCTTAACATGCAGTGTCAAAGTCCATGCATTTTACTAAAGTATGAAAATGCAAGTTTCATGTTTTGCAAAAGCAGAGTCATCATTTTTCTTAATTAAAATGAAGAAAAATATAAAAATCTCGCATCCAGCAGCAACTCGAGCTCGCTAACGAAAACATTGATTTATCATCCTCGTTACAATCAACAGAGATAAATTAGAATCAAAAATAAATCGAAACACGTATACTGCAACTTTCAGCATACGAACTATTTTCGTAGAACAACATTTATTATTTATCCCGCTCTAATCTCCCAACCGCTCGGAAATCGTCTAACAAACCGTTCCGCAAATCAAAAACTCGAGCAACGTCCCTCAAGAAAATTACACAATCCAGATCGCTAGATAATAAAATTTCATACCGATCAGCCAATCCAAAACCAATCCATCCATCATCCACCGCTCTCCATTTTCGATCCAAGGCCTGCTGTCACTTTTCCGCGTCGATTCACCGAAACACATAGCTCCTCCGCACTAAAAAGCCTATAAAAGCGGGCATCGCACAAAGCTTCCGCTAACAGCTCGTGAAAATTGAATCTCGATCCAGGGCTCGCATAAATCCAGGGCCCGTGAATGATTTATACACGGCGCTCACCTCGTTACACACATCTTACCTTATATCTATCCCCCTGTCTTCTCCTTCTCGATCTATAGACTGTATAGTGCTCTGCTTTTACAAGCCGAGAGCCGAGCGCGCGCTGACTGGGGGGCTAATTGTCGCTGCTTTAGTCTCGCTCTCTTTTGTTGGATGGCTCGTTCGTTTTTTTTTTTTTTTTCTTCTTTCATCGCTCTCGCTGCAGTTTGGCGCGCCTCTCGTTAACACAAAGAGAGGACAAGTGTGCGGGAGCGTGCCAATAAGGCGCCGGGCTCGTTTCCCGGCCATTTTTCCCGGGAATAAAGGCCTGATTGTGCCAGAAGTCTGCGTGGTCCTTTTGCGCTGTTTGTATTTGGGATTTTGGCTTTTGGTGAAAGTGGGTTGATTGTTTTTGACGCTGGGTGGTTTATCTCTGTAAGATATATGCTTTATCTTGTAAATTGAATAAGTCTGCGCTTATTAGTCACTTGCTTATACTAGCTTGAGCTGTAAAGTATAACGTGACTGCGAAAACGTATAAATTCTCAAAATAACAGCCATAAATTCGGGGAAAATTTCATCCCACCCGCTGACCGACAGGCCGAATAAAGCGCATTATTAACGAGACACTCGCACGCATTTCGAACAAAAATGGGGAGAGCTGACCACGTCAGCGCTGGCTATATAAACCTGCCGACTAGCGCAAGAAATTACCGTGCTCCTAACATATTTTAAATTAAATAGTAGTTTCAATTCGATCGACTCCTCATCAAAATCATTATTTATCCCTCCACACATCGCCTGTAAAACTCGACTGTCTAAAAATCGATCGGTATTTCTCCTTACCGATCCCCATTAAAATCCCGGCTTTTCCTTCCCCAAAACGAGCCGCTAAGCACGAACGCTCGCTTATATACCTCCGATACACAAAGTTTAATAATAGCAAATGTTATACTTTGCGGAGCGAGCGAGCACGTGGCTCCCAAAGGCGGCGCAGCGCGGCTGCTATCGCGCCCGCGTCGAAAATATAACAAGGCCTTAAAGCTCTCGTCGTCGTTGAGAGAAAGAGAGAGAGCCAAGTGCGTCGCTGGAGGAAGTCGGAGGAGTTTTTCGAGGATTTTTAAAAACTTGACGAGCTCAAGTGCGCAGGGAGCTGGGAATTCTTCGAAGAGCGGGTGTTGCGGCCTGCTTCGAGGGGGTCTCTTTTTGGGATTTAGAGCGTGGAGGATTGGGTTATAGGTTGGGGGAGACGTGGGGATTGTTGGGTTTGGTGATGGAGTTATTTGGGCGGGCTTTGTTTTAGTCTGTATTTTTAGAATTTGATTACGGTTTATTTAAATGTTTAAGCTTTGATCTTTTTTAATTCAAAAGCAATCGAGTTATAGAAGATCTTGAAATTTTCTTTCTCAGAATTTTAAATCAATTTTAAAAGAATTGAAAACTAGATTCTTATCCTATACATTGTTGCAGTTTTATTTAATAGACGTCATCGGACGTTATCACCTGTAAATAATTACGTACGCAACCTTACATAAAGATACATCTCCTCCTTCAACAATAACCCTCAATAAATCATTAAAGATCAATCACTAAAAATCCACTTCACCAACAACACCTCTCAAAGAAACGTTACATAAATCCCCAAACTCCCCAGCAAGAGCAACCAAATTACATAGTAAAATCGGCGCACCAGATAATAAATAGCGAAAACACAAGAGGAGCGAGATCGAAGACCCCGATTGAGATCGCTCGCTCACAAGACAGCATACATCGGAATCTTGATTGTCTTAGGAATGCGAAGATGGGCAGACAATCTACAAACACGTCGTACATAGCCGGCGTCATCGGCGGATGATGTAAATGTAACGCCGCGCCGATAAAGCCGCGCGCCGCCGTAACGATGACTGGATCCGATTTCTTTATTTTGCTCGCGCGCTCGGCATTCGCGATAAGCGAGGAGGCGATAAGGTTCGATTACGCGATGAGAAAAAAAAGAGGAGACGAACTTGATCGTGACGAGATATGCGAGCTTTGCTCCGTACGTGCTGCGACAGGTTTTGTAAAGAACAATGAAGTTTATTCGTTGTGTTTCGATATTCTGTGTAACCAGCGATTGTTGCGTTATAATAAAATTTAACGAAACTCTCTTTCCTCTACTTTGACTTGAAAGAAAAAACACACCCCTCGGTGCAACAAACCCTCTTACCGATCTTAAAATAAAAAAGAAAACACCAGCGGCGCCTGAGCTGGGCGCGCGTGCAGCCAACACGCGAGCATCTTCCTCGATCCAAAAGGTACAGGAAAGATCGATCAATTTGCTTCTCTCTCTCTCCCTGGAGAAGGCGGCGCGTGCCGTGATCTCGTATACATATACGCGTATATAGATGCGTGTAATGCGCCTGCCGCGTAAATTTTGCGCGCAGATGAATCGGATGGGAAATTGCCGGCTTTTTAGCCGCGCTCGGCGAGCTCTCGAGCTTTTTAGTAGTAGCGCAGCTGCTAAGAGTGATGCGGTTTATAGATTGCCAGGGGGGCTTTAGGCTTTTTTTTCTGGGTGGGATAGGTGCGTGCGTAATCTTTGCTCTATCGTGCGGACGTGCTGCAATCAGTTTTTAATATGTTTGATTTTTAAGGGGTTTGGGTTGGATTTTTTTTAGGGTTGGTGGGGTTGGTGTATTCTGTAATAATTGATTGGGTGAATGATCTTTGGTGAAGCGGGGTGTGAAATGGGCTTTATTAGGGAAATATCGCAGTCGACGTTTCGAGGTTTTAAGAGGGACTCATGTTTTTTTTTATAACGAATAAAAGTAGTGTATACAAAATATATAAATTTCTGTGAAAAGTACAGCTTTGTCATAATGCTAATTATACATAATTATACGCATATTTTGTCGAAAAAAGCGTAACTAAAATCAAAAGATAAAAAGAAACGCAACGGGCTAAGAAATTGTGATAATATAAAATCACAAAAAATAAAAATTAGTCAATAAATTATTAAAATAGTGAGGCGAGACGCCATCAATCAAACAACGAACGATTATTGGAAACTCGAGTAGTTGCCAAAACTCCAAGCAGGAAGACATAACATAGCTATAACCAAGGAGAACTGAAATTGTCTTTTGAAAATTTCCTATTTACATCAAACGGCATACTTTTATTTCAAATTAAACTGTTAAAAAAGAAGTTGCAAAAAAGCACTTCTCATTTCCAACCGATCGCAACCCCACCTAAACCTATCAAAACCCCACCCAGCAAAGGGCAAAACTCATTCAGCAAACGGGAAATTAAAAGCCCGCGCGTGGGCCCGTATAGAAGCGGCGCGTTTATTATAACGAGCCACAGCGCGCGAGCTGCAGACCAGCAGCTCGCACCGACAATTTAAATATTTATATCGTGCGCGCGCGCTCCACTCGCGCCGCACGTGCAGCTCGCGCGGGCGCCACTATATAACACAGACGGCGGCGCTCCGCGATGTATTTTCGTGGCAGCTGTTTGCCGTATTAGAGCCGCTCTCTCGCAGTTATATCTATACTCACGGAAAATGCCACTTTTCCCGAGACTGTTTGGACGGATCGGCTGATCGATTGGTGGGCTGGGAGGTTTTGTTTTGGGGAATGGTGTGTGTGTTTTCGGTGATGATTCTTTTTTAATGGCTGGGGTGATTTATACCGCTCGTTGTTTGATCGCTTATAAATAGAGCTTTCCATTCTGCAGAAATGGGTATATTATGCCTGAAACAAGCATGTTTAATAAATTCTAAAAATACGTGTCCTTTATACACAGCAGAGTAGATCCAACTAAGACGTTTAAACGATCTATCCACGAGCAACAACACTCGCCTAGCCGCAAACGAAAACACGGATTAAAAACCGGCGCGCAGCGCGGACAATCGTCCGGCATTGCATAATCCGCGCGCTTATACACCGCACTCGGCAGCGGCTGCTCTGCAATTTTCCTCGGCGCCGTCGTCTTTTTTCTCTCTTTTCGTCCATTTACAGCGGAAAACCATTCTTACAACCTCACGTTTTTCTCTCTCCCCGATAATTACAGAGCTCGCGCTGCAAAACTCTAAAAACAAAAGGAAAAAAAAAGACCAAGCGCGAGAACACGGAAAAATAAAGAAGAGAAAGAGAGATCGAGTGCTCGCGAGCGATAAAGTGTGTGTATAGAGCGCCAGGGCGCCGGCCAGTCGTCCGCGGAATTACACACTCCGACGTGTACATCGTATATAACGCGGCGCGAACCGCGCGTAATGAGCGTACACCAGCTCGTATTTAGAGCCGATCTGTGTGTAAGGCCGCGCGCGCTGCGAAAATATGCGGGACTGCGCGCGTCTGTGTGCGTGCGTCGGGAGGAAGTGGGAACAAATTAATGAGTTGGACGAGGGGAGGAGGTCATTTTTTCGCGGCTTGGGTGTAGTTGGCATAGGTTTGCTTTTTTTTATAGGACGGGCGTTTGGATTGCGCGGTAATTACATTCTGTTAAAGTATAGCTATTTAGGTTGGAGTAAAAAATTTTTTCTATTTCCATATGTCCAAGAGGAGGAATTGAAAATGATAATTTATAGTTTCTCCTCGAAGCCACATCAAAGCGAGCTTGCGCGCTGCGCATCTGTTTAAGAGGCGCCTCGAGCCGCGCGCAAAAGTTGTATATACAGAAACAGAAACCATTTCACTTAGCAGCTGCGCCAATCGGCAGCCGGCGCTCATTCGCTCAGCTAACACCTCCAATTGCCTCGGCGACGTCCTCGCATCTCTTAGACCCGCGCGGCGAGCTGCAATTGACCCGTTTCCTCAAGCGAAACGAGCCGCTTTAATTTCGGCTCTTTATTATTATTCCCCCGCGTGAGCTTAAACAAGCCGGGGCATTAGTCAGCGATAACAGCAATTTTCGTGTCCGATCGATCTTCTTATCTCTGCGCGAATTCCACTGAGAGTCGACGTATCTGTCCTCGCTTCTGGGAAGCAGAAAACGTCGCTGAGTAGATCCTTTATATTCTCACTCGCGGAAATTTCTTCAAATTTATCGAAATCAGCGCGCGAGTTTAATTGGGATTTTGAACGGCTCGTCTTTTCCAGCTTGCGGTGTATGTAGAGGCGCGGGGCTTTATCTACGTCTCTGTGAGCGAGTAATGGTACTGAAATGTATATGCACGGAGCGCGCGACGTTTTTACTTTCTGCACTTTGTTTTATCGCAAGTGCCAATTTCCACTCGCTTTGTCCGATAAGAGGAGCGCGCGAGCTCGCGCTGCTCGCTTTACATGGATTAGCGATTTGCAATGCAAATATGGAAGCGCTGCTGGAAGAGTCGCGCGCCGGCTTGTTTTTCGCGAAAGTGAGAGCGAGGTTTGTTGTGAGGAGCGAGGATCGAATTGTTGATTGTGCTAATTGCAATTTTTTATGTGTGGGTTGTTTTTAAATAATTGTTTTTTTTTTTTTTTAATCCCTCACCTTTATAAACCTAAAACTGTATCGAAACTACTAAGTCTCAAACGCCATTTCACTTACCCCCAATTATAAATAACGTCGCACTCACCAACCACCAAAAAAAAAAACCAACACCTTCGACGCATTGCGCGTCCCGTTCAACAGACAACGTCACCATTCACGACTCTTGAAAGCACATATCCAGTGCCAGCTCCCCCTCCCCCTGGCACTCGGCCGCGTAATTGGCCAATTTCTAAACTTTCTTATTGCGATTTTCCTCGCGGTGGCGCCGACGTTTATTGCTTTTCGTCGGCTCTCCCAGCTTTGTTTTTCGAGGCAGCTGCTGTTGCAGCCGATCGCGCCGCGGGAGGAACGAGATGGTGAAACTTAACGGGGATTCGAGCCGACAAGATTGGGAAATTTCGTTAGTGAAACTCTGGAGTGAAAAGTTTAGGCGTGCATTGTTGGCTCTGGGTTATCGGTGTTTGGAAAGCGAGGCGAGAATTATCGAATGTATTTTATTGATTCTCGATCGCGCTGGAGGTTTTCTTAGGATATATTTATGGCCACTGATACGCGCCGAGAATTTACATATGAAAACGACACTCATGGGACTCGAAAAATCTCATAGATTTTGACTCGTAATAAAAACGTCGCTACAGTGGCGATACGCGCTAAACCATTACGACATCCTAATTTGATTAGAGTCACGCATACGCGTTTACAGACTGGCAGCTCAGTGGTTAAGTAAAATTTAATTTATGTTAATTAAAACGACTTTAATGGATAAAACATTCGCCGCGATTAATATTGAGCTTGGGCAAGCGAGCAATAACACTCGAAAGTGCATTAACTCTGAAAAATGCGTTTTACCAAGGAAAAATCTCGAGAAACTCAATACGTGCGCAAAATGTTAAAAGCAGCCGCTATATACAAGCCAGAGTCTCAAGTGCCTATATAATGCAATAGAAATTATTTTTACGCCGAATCAAACTTTCTTGCTTTTGCGCAACCATAGCGGCGCCTTGGCTTTTACTCCCCGGCGCTGTGCTTCGGATTTGGTTTTATGCCGTTTCGACTTCTTTTTAGGGTGAGGAAATTGCCGGTTACATTAGCGCGCGGGGAGAAAGCAGCCCGCGCGGACCGTTAGAAAATTATTATGAACTTGCGCAAGGAACGGCGCGTATAGGCAAAATAGGCATCCCGGAAAAATAGCGGCCAGACCGCAAATTTCGCAGCTGCGCGAAACGCATTTCGTGCCTAATAGCCGTTATTTCGCCTGCGTCTCTTTCTTCTGAAGCTTTCGTCTCGACGCTAATCCCACGTGCGCGCGCACAATACTTTCAAACGCAGAATACTTTCTGAAAAACCATATTAGTAGCAGCTTGAAATATGAAAACGTCCAAGGCTAATTCCGAAACGAGCGCCGAGTCCTGAAACTTCCTCCAATTAAACGCAATTCCCGGCGTGAGTCGTCCACTAAAATTGAAACTTCACGTTCGCATAATGCGCCGACGGCGCCGCTTAAAATACAAGCGGCTACTGCGGGGCCGGAAGCCGCATAGCCGAGCGCTCGGCAGCCGGACTCGCTCGAAGTGAAGCAGCAGCGGCGCTAAGTACGCCGTGTGTGTATAAACGCAGGTCGAAAACGGCCGGAAGCGGCGCTTGATCGTCAAGTGGCTCTTCTTTTATGTGAGACCGGGTGTGGGGTTTGTTTCGCCTGGCTTTCTTTTGTGTTGCGATATTTTGGTTGGGGGGTTTTGGGAAGGGCTGCGGGTTGATGGTGTTGAATTGTTGAAAGCTGGGGTATTTTATTTGCTGAACTTGTGAATCTATCCATTCGAGGAATACTTATAAATAAACACAACTTTTCAAAGAGTTGTACGAAGTTTTTGAAGCAGTCGGTCTTCCGAACCGAAATAGTCCGAAATGCTGAAAAGTCCATTAATAAACATTCAACGAGCCGTCTAAAAATCGGAGCATTATACACTTGGAAACCCTATGAATCACCGATGAATCGTCCGGCCGGCAAATCTACAATTCACCGCCTCACTTCCCAGCCAACCTTCTATCTAAACACACAACCCCTACTACCAACCCTCTATCCTCCCCCTCCTTCCTGCCCAGCCCTAAGCCATAAATCCCTATTAAATCCACACCATACGCAGCTTCCTCTCCCAAAATCCAACCGGACTCACGGATTAACCCGTCCACACATATTGAAAATCGCGAGAGCTCATCGCTCGGCAAAGACAAAAGGCCCGCAGCGCCGGCACACATAATCGCCCGTCGGAGCAGATAACGGCCCCGGCGAGCAAGTCGCGGTCGTGCGCGTATATATATATATATGTATGTATACGTACATATAAAGAGAGACGGCCTCGGAGTGGCGCCTGTCGTGTGCGCGCGTGCGTGACGCCGCGGCGCATGTGTAATATAAAAGCACCCGGCCTGGCCCCGCGTGCTGCCTGTGTTTTGTAACGCGGCGCTTCGCGGCCCTATTGTCTCATTTTTTTTTCCTCTTTCCTCGCTGGCGCGCTCTGTTTATGCTGCGATTGATGCGAGCGACGCTTGTCTGTTTTGATTTAATGTACGTTAGGTGCGATATGCTTTGTGTGATGTTAGGGTGATGAGGGAGGGGCTGGTTGTTTGGTTGATGGTGTGGAAGCTTCTTAGAGTGATAGTTGGGTGTGAGAAGTGTTGGTTGTTTGGAAGGGTTATTTCTGGCAAGGTTTATGGAGGAAGCTTAGATCGTGCTGGTTTATTAAACGTGTTTTCGTATTTTAGGAATAGCTACACTGTACTTATACAATGTCGTATTCGAATGGAATACAGTTTCACAAGCTTGGCTCAAGAATCATTGGTTCACTCCAACATTATATATCCCACATACACCGAATCTCTTCTACCAAATTAATTAAGTAAAAAATCCCTAAACTACAAATGCCAAACACCGCGCACAGACCCAAAAATACACACCCGCGCATTAATCACCTCCCGCAATCACCTCTAGCAGCGAAATTTTACGATCCCCCCCGAAACATGCCCGCACGCACCCGAAGCATACACACCAAGAAGAAAACGAACTCGCGCGGCAGTCCAAGTCGCGCGCGTCATTTGGCACGCGGAAGCGCATCAGCACGTCGCTCCTGGTATACTCTTCCGCTCTTTCAGCGCCCGGCTAATTCTTTTTGTCGCACGCTGCATTTTCGGAGCGACTGCTCGTTTTGCTTTTGGCCGGCCGATGTACATTGCGAGGAGGGCCTGCTGCTGAGCTCGTTCCGGCTCGTTGCGCGAGGATTGCGGCTTGGTTATTCGCTCTACATTTTTTTTTCTTTGTGTGTGGGAAAGTTTGCGGGGACGGTGTTTTTTATTTGTGGTGTCGCTCGGGTGTTGAGTTTGATTGATTTGTTGCGCAGTTGGGTTTGGGTGGTTTTTTTGTTTGGTTTGGTGGAAAAGTTTATTTTGGGGAGAGTGGTGTTTTGTTGGAGTCAGGTGTTGTTAGTTGGTGGGATGTGTTTGGTTAGAGTATACTAAGTGAGATATCTTTGGGAAAATTGTAGTACTGGTTAGTAAAATTCCACGGATGAAAAATTTTAAAAAATTGACAAATTTTATAGGAAAGTTTAATAGACTATGTGGTAAATTTTATAAGACTTATTATAAATTCTTTAACACTAGAAGTAAAATTTTCCTATAAAATATAGTTATTTTTTTGGATATTTACAGTCTGTGAGCGTTAACTGACCAGCGTTGTAATTTTTTCAAAAATTCTTCTCTCAGTCTACCAAAGTATATACACCACGTGAAAAAACAACAAACAACTTTGAAGATACGATGGAGAATGCCGGAATCGATGATTATTTTTAAGTCCTTATCAATACACAAACAGCAAGATAAATAATTCACGAGCCGTTCAGGCTGCACTTGTACTGAAAGATAAAAAGCTGAACCTTGAACCAAAATAGACGCTAAGCTGGTGTAACTTTCTTCCCAAACGAATCATCCTAAATATATACTCGATTCAAAAAATTTCTTTTAATAATACACATTAATTAAAACATTCACCACATACCATCACACAATATAACAAAACCAACAATAAAAAACCTAATTAAACACATCACACCCAACCCACTAGCCACTCTCACCTCCAGCACCCACGATTTTTCCACCACCCCAGCTCAACAATATCTCCCCGAGCGATCGCGCATCGAAAATCCACATTCCCAGCTCGGATTACGAAAAAGAAACCGGCTCTCCGGGAAAGCCGAGTCGAGAAATAAGGAGCACAGACACACAGCTCTCTCGCTCGGCCCTTGACACTATATACCTTCTCCCATGTATACACATTCGGCTGCAGCCGCGGGGCAGAAACGCCGCGCGCGTAAATTTACGAGCTCTCTCCCGCTCGTGTAGCCTCTCTACGCACGGCGATTATATGCTAATTCCAAGCGAGAGAGGGACTCTCGATCCTTCGATTGCGAAACGTTACGTTGGCGCTTTCAATTATGAGCAAGGGCAGCTTTCCATGCGCGCACAGCGAGCTGCTTTTATTTTCTGCGCCAGCTCGATCAGTTGATTTATGGGACAGGATTGTTTGACGATGCGCGGATGCTTTTCGGCTGAGATTCGAATATGTGCGAGTCGATAAGCTCGAGTGGGTTTATCGATGAAGGTCGCGATATACTTCCTTATCGGTGAGGTTTTTTCGAATTTTATAACGTGTTAATACTTTGTCTTTTGCTTAAAAAAACGTCCTCATTGAAGCTATACAATTACCTCTCAGCACACACACACAGGTATACTTACACAAACACACTCTCAAGCGACCGATTGCCGAGCTCTTGCGCAATCGGAAAATCGCTCTCATTAATCGGCAGCCACGTTCCATAAATACACTCGCACGCGCAGCTTAATGCAAAAAATATTTCGAGCCCGCCTATATAGCCTCCGCTCTCTGCCATTATCATAAACAGTCAATTAAAATGTTTCCAGGCCCGAGAGCGGCTTCGCGAACGAAAAAAAAGCATAGACGTATATACAACGATCGTCGCGCGTCGGCGGAAATGCAGCGCGAGCGAGTGTCAATACCGGCGGTGATTTACGGCGCGGCGCTCGATTTAATAAGGCGCGAGCTCGCATTTATTGTCGGCGCGTTCATTTTTCCAAAGCTGCCGGAGAGTTTTGCTCTTTCCGGCGAGAGCCGATCGCGCGCCGATTGAGTAATGGAATCGTTTGCATGGGGCGGACACGGGGCCTTGTTAGATGAAAATGCCGGAGATAAGCCGGGCTTTAGATTGGCTTTTAATTGGAGGAAACGGCCTGGAGGTGAGCGCCGCTTTAGTTTCGAGCGCTCGTTAACTATTTTAATGCAGTCACTTTACTAATAACCAAATAGTCACGTTGCGAAGAAATTAACTTTATTTAAAAAGACTCTGCTCGATCATTACACAAAATCAGAAGGAAAAGCCTTTACGAAACGCTTCAGTGCATGGCTGCCGAAAAAAAAACCCGTCACTCCGGCCTTGCCGCGGCCACAATTACAACGAAACCGAGGCATTTTTCTCCCATACTAATCGCGCGCGCTCGGTTTAAAAGCTGAATGCGCTCCCTTGCGACTATATATCTCGTTAGCGCGCTGGCGCTGCGCTACTTATCCGAGCCGAGGCCGTTAATTGGGCGGCCGGTTAATTCCGGAGCATGTTACTGTGCGGACTCTCCCGGGGGCTGGCCGAGATGCGCTTTTTTATCGCTCGATTGTCGGCCTTCGATTGGTTTCTTCGTGGCTTTTTTTTTTGCTTCGTCTTGGGTGTAGATGCGAGGCTGGATGGTGTTGGCTGGATGTGTGGTTAGTGGATTTGACGATGCCTTTTTCAGATGGGTTTGTATGTGCAGGGTTTTTTTACATGTGTCGTATGGGCTTTTTGTGTGTAATGATGGTAATCTAGGGGATGTTGTGTTCTTTTTGGGTTGAGTAGGAAATACTTGTTTTCGTGGAAGTTTGATAAAGTTGGAAACGTGCTGTAATGATGACTATTCGAGCTAAAAATAATTCTATCGTGCTCGTGTACAATTCACGTGTATTTTAGTTACGCAAAAAGTTGTATGAAATCTTTTTATTCTAACTTAATCGCGTTTCTAAATATAAACTTCTACGATCGGACAACGAAAATTCTAGCGACAGTTTTAGCTATATAAAGAATCTAAAAAAGTCATTGATTTCAGAAGATTTTAAAAATAAATTACAAATTATTTTAGTTACTTAAGTTTATAATTATGATCAATTCTTTATAGTCATGAGATTTAAGGAGGTTAGTGCGCCCCAGTCAACCAAAAAAAATGATTTTATGTTTTAATACAGTTTTTAATAGTTAAAAA
>UELX01004134.1:0-19497 GCA_900480035.1 Eupelmus urozonus
TTTTTTCATTCGGGTATTTAGCTTCTTATACTCATTCTCTCATTTATAAGTATTAATTAATTATTAAAGAGAGAGTGGGAGAGTAAGAGAAGGAGAATACGAAGCTAAACATCGAAATAAAAAGAAAGTTTTGTACACCCGCGTACATTTTAGAACGTTTGCGTACGTTTACGTATACGTTTACGGTCGTTCGTGTGCGTTTCCGTACGTTTTCGTTACGATTAGGATATTTTCCATTTTTCCATTGGGGTAGCAAAATCAATAATATAATGATGGACCATATTAAAAAAAAATAAAAATGTTTACTCACTTAAAACTGTTCGATAAAAAAGATCTTCTAGAACTGAAACAGAGCAATATCCCCTATAATATAAATAAAATATTTTTGTAAACTATTTTTAAATTGTTTTTAATGATAGTATAAGAAGTACAAGTCACCTTTTAATATTAACACGCAGGCCTGAAGAATTTAAAAAAAATTATGATATAATTGAATCTTATATTATAATACTACAAAAGATATAACGTAAAAAAAAGATTCACCGAATAATGTAATAATACATTATGCAACAAAGTAAGAAAATAAGATATTTTAAACGAATAAGGTATGATATATTTAACATGAGTCACAGTCAGCGATGAGTGCTGAAAATACTACTCCCATGTCTAAAACATTTTTTTTCCGTTATGCATACCGTATTTTTTCAACTAGGCTACGATAGGATCTCTTTTTATGCATAAAAGTTGGGCAAAGATTGCGTATTTAGAATTAGTTGTCAAATATTTAGTAGTGAGCAGAAAAAATTTTATCCTTCCTAAAAGCAAAAACAACTTTTTTTTACCCGTTTTTCCAAACTTCGCTCAAAATTGAAAAATTTCTTATTATTTTGGCGAGTTTTGGTGATAAAATGCACGATAAAAAATTTACAAACTAAAAATTTATTTTATAAAAATAGATATCGTCAACAATAAAAAATAGAGTAAAAATTAATGTTGAACATCTCAATTTGTTTCTTACAAAATTTAAGAGTTACCCATATAAAATTATAAAATTTTAAAAACCTGAGATAATTGTTAATATTCTGTTTATTAGTGTTTTTATTCGTTAAAACTCATATTAATGCGCTAACCCATATTTTGTATTAATTTTGTAAGTTTTGATTAATTTTCTATTTTTATATGGGTAAGTTTTAAATAAATTTTTTAAGAAACAAAATCTGATCTATAAACAAATAATACCAGTTACAAAATATAGAAGGTCCAGATCTTTTGTCTAATCTTTTTCTAATATTGACAAGGTCTAATTTTTGCAATATGAAAATTTTGTTTGAAAAAATTTTTTCGTTAGATTTCTATAAAATAAATTTAGGAAAGTGCTACTAAAAATTTTAAATTGCTGAACCTGTGTAAATTTGTTTTGAATATAAAGAAATAACTGACGCTGACTATTTATTAAAAAAAATATTATCGTTAAAAAAGTATTTATTCTAAAATACTTTATTAGTGTTATCTTAATATGACCAAATAATTGTAGGATATACTTAAATGAGCTTAAAAAAATATCGGCTTTAAGTTAAAATTTATTATATTTTTTAGATTGCATAGTACCCATAAATCAAAGTAAATATATAATTTGATTTGACTTTTTGATCGAATGTGAATCTATGAAATAGTCTCATTTAAAAATTCAATAAAATACTGTACTGTACTTTTCTAAACATGTAGAATATAAATATGCATTGTTTCACGTAGTAATTACATATTATTGGTAAGCAATATACATGAGAAATATATTAATTTAAAAAATTTACTAATAACTTATTTTGTTTTATCATTATTAGTGAATATTGCACAACATTTAATTATATATAATTGAACTGTCCCATATATTAAAGTGCCGCTCCTAGATTTCTTAGATAAAAGATGCCATGCAAGAATACATAGGTAACTATGCTTACGCAAACCAAGCATGAAAATGCATAAGCTTTTGGGAGAGGAGGATATAACTTTATCATCACAAGTTTGAAATTGTATCAGTAAAAGATACGTAAATCTGTTATGTTAAAAATAAACTCAGTTTCTCATTTATAAAAGATGCAGTTTTGATCATGCAGCCTTAATTATGAAAAATGTGACGGGTTGTATCACATAATTAATTTTTCTGACTGTACCTCCCGCCGTTAAAAATTATTTTTCCAATGACAACGTATAGTAGATTTTATTTAAGGCGTAAGAGACAGAATTAAAGATCAAATCGTTTTATATGAATTAAATTCTTATACATATGTCTGTAGTTACATGTATGTGCGGCGTCGCAATTTGGGGTTGGCGTTCGGAATAATATTTTTCACGGCGCGTATGCAAAGAAAGATTTTCATTTTAATTTTAAATATTTTCTTGCTGAAAAGAAGTTTTTATACCTAATGACTTATCGATTAAAAAAAAAAGTATTAAAATTAACTAAAAATTAATTATTATTATAATTATTATAAGAATAATTCACATTATGAGTATCACTTTCATTTGGAGATTTCCACATTATATAATAGTATATTTATTTGTCACTGCAAAATTTGTTAGTGAATAATAATAAAAATTTTTGTTTAAATTGCATAAATCTATAAATAGAAAATTATTGATATATCATTGCGATTATGATAGATTACTCAATCCTGCAAAAATAATCAAAACTTTAAAATTTTTAAACGTATATTTTTTGAATATACATCTATGTCGTACTAATTTGGATATTGAATTAAGAGAATGTGAACGGGTTGAGTAGATATCTCTACGTAATATTACTCGAAAACCCAAGAATTGTGCCATAAACATTAGCTAAATCAGTTAGGAAAAATTTTTTTCTAAAGATTTTATGCTTTACAAGAAACTAATACTTAGTCTATTTTTTTAAGATAACTTCCGCTAACTTTGTTAAAAAAATTATTCATGTTAGAATGTCGGTAATGACGACAAGTTTGGATTTTCATACTATAATATTTTTCTATATATATAATATAATATCCTGTATAGATTTCTACCTTACCCTTTCACTTAGCCCTATATATCTTTTTCTTTTTTGATGCTTAATGGGCGTCGAGAAGCTTCAATAGGTAGTTATATCTTTTATATTTTTAACAGTTATCAGTTTATTTATTTATTTCTAATAGAAGTCTATATATAGGCTTTTTTCTTATATAACTATTTAAATAATTGTTTTCATAAATAGTTACTTTCTTATATTTTATATTATTGTTACTTTTAAGATAATTTTTTTTTATTTTAAACGATTATTTTGACGTCTGTAGAATAATCTGCGATAAATATACTTTAATTTATTTTTAACTACAAACAAGAGCTTGAATTGAGACTTGTTTAGCGATCTATATCAAAGTTTTTATAAAAATCTGCGCATTTTTAATCACTTTTTTAAATGTGTGAATAATTTATTATAATTCTTTTGTTTTTCTTGTTGCTCTGAATTTTTCAGAAATTCTCAAAATCGTTTTACAGCGTTACTTATTGTAAAGATGTAAAGTGGAATTAAGATTTTACGATGCAGTTCCTGTAATAGTGCAAAAGAGAACACATGACGTGAAGCCTGTTTATGATTCAGTCTTGTACATGTATGGATAGTAAAAAGTACCGATTGTTTCTGCTCATAATGAATTTAATTTGCTTCGTAGTGGAGTTTTCACTGTTCTAATAGTTTAAACTAACAATGGATCATTTGGATAACTGTAAATCTGATAGAAAATTTTCTAACTGTATAAAATGATTATGTATACATTATTTGCTTCATGCTTTATTACGCTTTCAACTTTCTCTTTGTCTATAATTTCTTTTGCATACTGTCGAAGGTAATAATACAATATAATGCATCCTTTTTTAAAAAATTATTTATGAAGTTTAAATAAAGAAAATTGAGGTTACTATTGTAAAATTATTATACCGTTGTGCTAGTTATATCTGTGCTTGAAGATTTTTTATCTTAATTATGTGTGTTGTAATGAGTACTCAGTGAAAGAAAATGTTCTGTTACAGAATTTACTATTGCAAAACGTATTCTGTTTATGATTTAATTTGAAGATTCATTCAATTCTTTTTTTAAATTCAATTTATGCATTGATAACATTACTAAAGCTATTTAAATTCAACTTTTAACATTTTATAAACGATTTACTTTAAATAAAGTACAATTAATTTATCATTACGATGTATATGATGAAAGTTTCATACATGTATAGGAAAAATCCTAATTACTGTTTGACGTGACCTCAACTGCCACAACACTTGTAACTGGTATATATCTTTTAAAGATTCTTTGAAACGCTTATACTTAATCATTATAGTAAAAGGGCGCTTCTATATGTACTTGAAAGTTGCGCAAATATGGAAAAATTCCTTACTTATAAAATATCATCTACCATAATTCTTATATCTAAATATCTTTGAAACATAATACTGAAATATTTAAATAAATCCAACTTTTTAGTCAAATCTTTTATAACGTTAAATTTTTTTCTTTGTAAACATAAAATAATAAGCTTAAACAAAAAAATTAAATTTTTTAAAAATATTAAATTTATTTATTTGTTCAAACCAGACAGAAATTTATAAATTTTATTAATTATATTTAAACAAAAAATAAAAAAAAATTAGATAAAAATGTATTTGACAATTATGTATAGGTAGAGGAATTGATAAAGGAGTGGACATTCAGATAAAAAAATACACAAATAATTATTTTCAAATTTTTGTTCTTTTTTTATTAAAAAAAAAATGACTTTCAGATCATACAGTGTGTGATTCAAGCGTTCTTTCAACAATCATCAAAATACAGCATGATGAAAGTGGCACGAATATAGACTAGGTAGAAGCAAAAAATCTCACTCTGATTCACTCCATAACATACAAAACAAAAAGGAAAATGCTAAAACAACCGACGTGTGCCAAAACAGATACACGTCGGCCATCCCACTCGCTCATCGATCACAAGTGTCTCGCAAGATAATACGATAAAAGTAATTGAATTACATATCAGTCTTGAGCGTCCCAGTGCTCTCTATTAGACCGCAGGCTCCTGTTCTGGCTCAGTCGAAGGAGCTGCGCCTGCAGCAGGGGTAGTCGGAGCTGCACCTGCCCCAGGGGTAGTCGGAGCTGCCGTGCCCGAAGCGTCGCCCTGATCCTTCTTCTCCTCAACGTTCTTCAGCGCCGGCTGGCCCGTCATCTCGATCTCGATCTTCCTCTCCTTCTTCTCCTCCGGAAGGTCCTTAACCGGCGCCTGGATCGTCAGAATCCCGTCCGACGACAGCGAGGATCTAATCTTGTCAGCGTCGACGTTCTCGGGAACGAAGTACTTGCGCAGGAACTGAGCGACCAGGCCCTGATCGTCCTTCTTCTCCTCGTGCTTCGCCGACACGATGATGTATTTATCAATGGCCTTCACCTCGATCTCCTCGGGCTTGAAGTGGTTCATGTCCAGGACGATCTTGAGCCCGTCCTTGTCGAGGTTGATGCTGGAGTAGCCGCCGCCGTTCTCAGGGCGAAGCAGGGCCGTCCAGGGCTTGTAGTAGGTGCTGAGGAAGGCGCGATCGCGCGCTGAAGGCACGTAGTAGCCGAAGCGCGACAGGTAGAGTTGATCGGACGGTAAAGCCAGGTTGAAGTCCGGCTCCAGGATGCTGGAGGGCGGATGGCCGAAGTAGGCCGATGACAGAAGCAGTGGCAGCAGTGCCGATGCCATTTTTTCCACTTGTTTGTTTTAAAAAAATTCGATACGAAAATCGATATACTCTGCAGTTACGACTCGTAGAGCTCTAACGTCGGAGCTTGGAAAATAGTCAGCGCGGACTAGCGCAGTGGCGATCAGTGATGCTTGTCGATTCAAAGTTGAAACTACCGTCGAAGCGGCGCGCCTCCGTTTATACCCGAGGGAGCCGGCCGCGACCGGAGGCTGCTCATTGTTCGGCCGCGCTGGTGGGGATGGCCACGCGCTAGCGTGTAAAAAGCTTCGGAGGCAAAGATGCGCGACGAGGAGCCTTCCAGAACCGACACGTATAGTTTAACTATCAATTACCGCTGCTCTACATGTTGACTCATTGTCCGGATTGTCCAGAAAATTCATCCCTTAGTGACGGATTCTATATATGGAGTGACGGATTGTTCTATATAGGGCCACGCGTTGGATTCTGATTGGGCGGTGTTCGCGTGACTTGTGCGTGTGCACTTTTGGTGTTTATTTTTTCTTATAGGGGGGTATATATCTACGTACAAGGAAAGTGGATTTAAAAGCGTTTTTATGGTGCTTCTTCTGGCGCGGAACCTGATTGTCCTGCAAAAAATGCGTTTCATGGTCAGAAATCAAGTTAGTTTTTTTTCTCGCTGCTCTCTCAGATGCTTGCAAGGACAAATAGAATCGAGATCGTAGACTTGTTTTGTTGATTATTTTTTAAATGGATCGTATAGCTTTGGGTCTTTTTGAAACTTTATATCTTTATAGTATATATTATTAAAATGTTGAATTTGAATAAGTATTGTGAAATTAATTGTTTTTAAATATAAATACAGAAAATTTTTATTGCGTTTCGTTCTAGTTTTTTCTTCTAACATAAGTGATTTTTCTTAATATTTTTATACAAGTTTTTATTGAATACTTTTTAATACTTTCGTATAAATAACATTTTGAAATTTTAGGAAAACGTTCTTATTTAGATTTTTTATTCTTTATTCTAGAATAATCTGTCTTAGTTCCGCATTACTAAAACTTGTAATTTCTGTTGATTTTATCTGACTCATCGAATGCAAACAATTTACATTCGATTGCCTTCTATTTGCTAATCAATTTTTTTCTCGTTGAATCATAATATTTATGATATTTTTCGGATTACAATTGAAACTGTTTAAATATTGTTGAATAAATGAATTTTATCGATATTATCTCACCTCATTCCGATACATACTATAAAGTTGTCTAATCTAGTTCAAAAGGAATTATCTAGAAAGATACACAATTTTTATAATAACAATTAAAATGAATCACAGAATATTTTAGTTATGATTATAATATGTTTTTAGTTATTATAAAATAAATTGAATAAATTAACATACTTAATAAGTAAAATTTGATTTCAAAATTTCGTATTTAAAAACATTATGAAAATATCAATAATAAATTATATCTGTATCTTTAATAATTTAAACAAACATATTTCTCTAAGAAAAGAACTTTCATACTGTACATAGAACACCATGAATCATTTTTCCATTTTATAATTAAAATTAATTATATATTTGATTTGTATGCCACGATGCACTCTATAATTTTTTAATCGATGTCTTGCTACATCGCATTTTTAGGTTGAAGATTATTTTTTAACTGATTATTTGTTTTTTTAATAAATAGACATTGGAAATTCTTAATAATTAAATAAATTATTATATTTATGTTAATCATTAAAATTATAAAATTTTTAAATATAAATTTTTTTCATCAAGCAACTTACAACCCTTTTAATACAATGTTTTATTGTATTGTAGTAGTACATTTAAATAAATTAGATTTTAATTTGTTATTTTAATTTTTTTATGTATAATAAAAGTAATTAAACAATTTATTTTGTATTGGCATGAAATGTACGGACGAATATTATACGTATATAAGTTTCAAATATACTGCTGATATTTACACGCAGTTCTTTTTGTGTCTTAATAGAAAAAATTTATATTTAAAACTTTTAGAGATTCAATTATTTATCGATTTTTATATTTACTTACTGTATCTGTTATATATATTAATATGAGAATATTTTGTGTATTCTAAAAATGAAAGTTATTTAAATTTATATTAGTGTCTTCAAGCGTTACAGCAGAGATAATATATTAGATAGATTACTAAGATAATTTCGTACCTAGTTTCTGATGTAACATTTCAGTCGTATAAACGCCGGTACGAATTACGTTTTTTAAATTATAATAATCGACAAAGAAATTGACACTATGTAATTTTTCTGTATAACGATTACAATTAAGTCATTTTGTATTTTATTGAGAAAGTGGAACCTTATAAGTGTTTTTATGACTCAGAAATCACTTTTTAATAATTAAATCATAAAAAGCAATTTTTCAATTGAGCTCATGTTTGGAAATTTATCAACTTGTTTCAAAATTAAAAAGAAACTATCGTTATAATTAATTTTTATCGTTTATCTATAAATTTGAATTATTTTATTTTATAGATTTTACATTACATCGTTTTATAACTTAGTAATTTTTTTTTTTTTAATAAATAAAATAATAGTATATAAAAACAACTTACGGCATTATATAGTCCAATTGTTAAGAATTGGCTTATTTATTAATTTTACAACAATTTCGATAACTAAAAATTGAATTAGAATTTGAGAAAATGGAAAAATAAGAATTGGACTGTTTAAATGCATCAAAAACCGTAATAAACAAATTTAAAAAAAAAGGTATTAAACTACTATAGATTGAAAAATAAAATAATTTTCTCACACTCATAGAGTTTATTGTTTTGAGGACATAAAACGCGTTTCTTTTAACTCAATAAAAACTATATATTTTCTAGAAATAGATTTTATTATATATTAAATGTAATAACACAATTTCTACATAAGATCGATTCGATTACACATTGCTTTACACTATTGATATATGAGGGAGCCCGGGATATTTTTAATGCGGGCAATTTTTTAATAAAGTGAATATCTTTATTCCCGTAACGTTTTCAACGAGGATCAATCAAATAAAGTATATACATTAAAATTATATCAAAGCCGAACTCTTGCACATGATTGCATCAGCGAAAATTAAAAAAAATTTCAATTAATTCTTGTTTTTGAGAGTTGAAAAATCAATAAGTATTTTATATTAGGAATTCTTTGATTATCTAGAATCTACTGAACATATTCAATTCAATCAGAATACTGCGTTATAAAGAAACTATTCAACATTACTTTTAAGCTTTTAAACATCTTAAATAGTAAAGAAACTAAAAAGTTAGATGCTTTCAAAATTTTTGATCTGGGGCACATTTTTTAATAAACAAGTAGTACGGTGCACATTTTAACTTTATAAAAAAGTACAAACTTATATAGAAGATATACAAAAAATTACTTTATCACTGCCATAATATTTGAGAGTTAAAAATTAATTTCGTATATAAAATTGTAAAACAATTATACGAAACTTGTCATGTGCTTAAAATCGCATAAAAATTATTGTTGTGAAGCTAACATAATTAGAATTACTATTGCAATTTTAAAAAATACTAACTTAATATAGAACATGAAAAAACGAATATATATTAGCTATTTTATATTAGCTATTTTTTTTTGTTTCTTTAACTAAGTATTTCAAGAAAAAAATTTCCTTCAATCTGTAAACTGGGTTCATTTAAATAAAATCATCTAATTTTTTTAAAGGATAAAAATTTACTTACTTAGCAAAGCAACAGTGATTAAAAGCAAGTATTTTAGATGCTTTAATTTTAAGACCCATAATTAAAATTAAAATTAACTAATTGTATTCAAAAAAAAATTTTTTCAAAATTTTACTTAAAAAAATCACGAGCCTAAAAATTTATTTTTATCGGAAAACGATATGTTATTTTTAAACCTTTGACAAACAACTCCCCTGATCAAAAACGAATTCATCAAGAATATCGATTGTTTTTTTTTTTTTAATTTTATACTTACGTATGCAAAATAATGAATAAAACATTATATGCATATTAAAAAAAAATTATTGCTTTTAAGATATACTTAGACTCACACGTTAGTGCGTAAATAAACCATACTTTGCTCTCTAAGACTGCTCTTGATCAATTATTAGTCCATTTTGTGTCCGCGCTCATTGGTATAAGTTCAAATAAATTTTAGAAAGGCATATTTTTTTGCAGAATATGAAGTATATAAATTAAAATTTTGTGTACATTTAAAAAAAAGTCTATTAAATAATTGTTTAAAATTTATAAAATATTTAAATATTTAACCAGCTTATCTTGCAGTTGTGAATAGATTGAATATTGTTATTAAGTTTTCGTTTGGTTAATAAATTATACTTAAATTTTTCGATTTTCTCGAGAAGTTTTTGTAACGAATTCTCAAACATCGAGACACCTCATTATTTAAAATTTTTTATTAGAAACAAATGTTTAATAGCAAATTAGAGTTGATGACTTATGCTACAATAAATAATTCTAGTAAAACTCTTGCAATTACAACCAGAATTTTACCTCATCTTTATACATAGTCACTTAATATATATTTAAAGAAAGTTTAACTCTGTGGCAAAAAATTAGAACCATTGTTACAACTTTAATTAATTATTAATATATGATTTCGAATTTTAGCAACAGAGTTTTTTTTTAATAAGCAGGTTCTAATAAGGGTTTAATTTAAAGTTCGTAGAAAATATCATATTCTATAAAATATTATGAAAACTTTTTGACTTTTTAAGAAAACTGAATAATAAACCTCTATAGAATTTATATTTCAACAAATAATTTTATTATTATTTTTTTTAGTATTAATATGCTAGACAACTTTTAATTATTATTATATAAATATTTATAATTAAAATATATAACTAAATGATGTAACAATCTTAACAAAAAATTAATGTCGCGACCATTGGCTACAGAAACTTTTATACTTACTTAACTTTTATAGTTTTATAAATAAATTATATACTTCAAAATATTTTTTAATCAAAATTAAACATAGAATCATTTAATCCTGAACGTTTAATTATTTCCTGCATTTTGCAAGAAAAACTGGCACATTTTTCCTTTAAATGCATCTTAATATTTTTTTCAGTTTTTAAATTATTGAGTTGTAAATTAAGTTTTACTTTATGCAACACAGAAAGAAGTTTATTTTTTCAATTTATTTTTTCATGTTATGAAAAATACTATTAAATTAAAAAATTTTGGTTATAAATTAAAAACCGAAAAATCTGTTTGTGTATACCAAAATAACATAACATTGCATATGACGTACTTTCATTTTTAATAATATTATGCACAGTACTTATTTAATAATAAACTTCTTTTAAAAAAAATAAACTTCTTTATGTGTTGCATAAAGTAAAACTTAATTTACAACTCAATAATTTAAAAACTGAAAAAAATATACAATTTATCGTTCTGTTAACCCAATACTTCTATCAATTCATTAGAACTTTCGTTATTTTAAAGAAAAACTATATGATTTTCAATTTCAAGTATATCATAAATTTACATTTAATAAGGCAATTATACCTTAAGGTGGATTGTATATTTCTTAAATCTTAAACAAAAAAAATTGTAACTTTGTCAGCAGAAAACGTTGTAAAAACGTTTCGTGCTAATAAGAAAGAATTAAAAAAACTTATTTGTGTGTAGATTATAATACGCTATTAGGGTAAAAATAATAAATATATATTATCTTCTATCATTCAAAAAAATGGAGTTTTTATAAAAGTATATTTGCAAAATCTAAATCTTGTTTTCAGGGGCAATATAACTCCCCACGATATATACTTGCACTCACACTATACAGCTTCCTCGGCTTCGCTGCGCGCATGAGTCTATCTATATATAGGCACATGTATACATGCCGCACCTACAGAGTCTGCGCGGAAGACCGTTGCTTTTCAAAAGCATCCCAATTTTTTTATGAATTACATCAGATCATCGTATTTTTTATGAAGTTTTTTCTTAATTGCTAAATTTTTTTAGCAACGGTAACGTTTATAAATAAGGGCACGTGACTAAAAACTATATAAAAATCTATGCGTGAAATCTGCCAAAAATGTTGCAAATACATTCAAACTTTTTCTTTACATAAAAAACAAAACGAAATACCTAAAACTTAACGAAAATCTTACTCAAAAAATCTGCAACGCTGCACAAAAATAGAAAGGGCGTCGAACCGTTGCATAATACCGCCTGCTCCAATCGATAGCGCAGCGTCTCATCTGAAAAAGCATTGCTAAATAAAATCGCAACAAATCGCATTAAAAACTACCTCAATAACCACAAGTCTCTGTATAGCCAGCAATCGTTTTCCAACAACCAGGCAGCGTCGTCTAAAGCCAGCAAAGACCTTTTCTTTGAAACAGAAGAAGGGCGAAGTTTCGCGAAACGTTCTGAAGTCTCTCGAAACGTGAGCGCTGCGTTTACTTGATACTATATAAGCCGGCCGGCCTGCCGCGCTCCTCTCAGTACACAACTGCATACGAGAGCGAACGCATCGAAGCTAACGCAACCCTACGTACTTACAACTGCATTTAACTATTCTTCTTGATTGTTTATCGAAGAAGCAGACGAAAAAATGAGATCGCGAATGTCCATAATCCCGAAGCTGGTGTCCCAGATGTGGGAGCAGATGGAGCGTCCTCACCGGCTGCTAGACCAGCACTTCGGCCTTGGCATGCACCCGGAGTCGTTCTTCCGCTCGTCGCTGTTCGACAATTTCTACGACCGCAGGCTCCCGGCGGCCTACTACCGGCCCTGGCTCCAGGAGATGCTGCAGGAGGACGACAGTAAGGGCAGTTCGATTATTAGGAACGATAAGGATAAGTTCGCTGTGGCGCTGGACGTCAATCAGTTTAAGCCCGAGGAGATCAACGTCAAGGTCGTGGATAACTACATCGTCGTCGAAGGTAAGGATTTTTTTTATGTTTCTTTTTAATTAAAACTTGAACGCGAGCGGCGCGCTTGCGCGTTATAGGTTATTGGAGCTTTTGTTGTTTGTTTGCGGCGCCGGAGTATATACGCATACGAAACGATTTCTTTCGTAAAATGGTTGATGCGGAATGATTCGCGTAATTGTGTAATAAATAACAAATACTTTTATGCAGTTGTTTTTAAAAAGAAAAGATTACGTAATTTATAAAAATATTAAATGCTTAAGAAACTTTCATAGAAGATCATTTGGATTCGTATAATACTATTTTTTTTTCTTTTTGTTTTTTAATAAATCGTTGAAATACGTTTTATTGCTTCTGCTATCTTGAATAAACACATAAGATTATATAATAAAAACGGATGTTTTTCAATATTTTGCATTAGTGTATTATAAAAAATTTAGATTTACATGAGTTTCTTAATGAATTGATCATAAATTTATCTGATAAAAAAAATATTTATTGGATTTACTTTTATTATAATAAAATAAATTTGCAATTGCATTGTCTTAATTGAAATAGCTTTTAAATAATAAAAAATACCTATATATAACTTAATTATCTAATAAAATAATTTTTGAAATTTTAGGAAAACATGAGGAGAAGCAGGATGATCATGGAATAATATCCAGGCACTTTGTACGAAAATATATGATACCAGAGCAGTGTGATCCAGAAAAAGCTTCAAGCACATTATCAACTGATGGTGTATTAACAATCACAGCACCAAGGAAGCCAGAAGCTATTGAAAACAAAAGAGAAAAAGTTCTGAAAATTGAAAAACTCAACAAGCCTGCACTGGAGAACAAAAAAGAGGATCAGAAGCAGCAACACCAGCAACAGGAAGCTGAAAATAGAAAAGTAGCTCAAAGCCAGTAAAAATCCAAAGTTTTGTACCTTGCTCATCGACAGTGCTAAACAAAGACTGCAACTTTCATCATTTTTTTATAATTAAACATTCATTATTGTAAAAAAGTATTCTAGTTTTCAAATATTTAACTTTTTATGTTCATAATCTTCATTGAATTTGTGATATTTGTCGAAGTGAAGGTATGATTGAGTCATAAAGTAGAATGTAACTTGTGCTGTGCATATTTCATAGTTTTTAATGTTATATATGATTAAGAGTTGAATAAATAAGTTTTCTTAAATATTTACTCTATTTATTTAAAATATATACCATCAAAATTTTATTTATATTTTGTTCAAAAAGTAAAAAGTACAACTTTTATTATTTTGTCATAAAAACACATTTTTGAGTTGTAAATATTAATCTTTAAAATTATACTTTCAGATCTTATATTTCTATAAAATTTTCAACAAAATATTTTCATTTTCATAGTTTTGTGTTACTTGTTTATATATTCTATTAGGAATTTTATTTATAATCATACTTGGAACTAAATAATTTATCAAAGCTATTGTAATTATTATTCTTTGGGCAAAACAAAATTTTAATTATTTTCTACTCTTATTTTTATTTATGACTTGCATTCAATAATAAGTGTAACTGTTACCATTTTAATTTTTTTGATTAAATCAAATCTTTGTTATTTAATTCTTTCAATTTGCTATTTATATTATGTAGATGTTCAAAATACTTTTAACTTCAATGTTTAGTTGTATACAGTACTTGCAATATTAAAATATTGAGATTTGCAATTGCTTATATATTTTAACTTTCATTAAAACATTTACTTGGATATTCTATAAAAATAGATACAGAAATCTTAAAATTGTTTGATAACTATAATCACAACAAAAGTTTTTAAAAATATTCTTGAATATTCTAGAAAAGAAATTTCTAGACTCAGAATAAAAACTTTTATTTTGGCACATTGCAAAATATTTTAGAATATTCTAGAATATTTTATTCTGGAAGATTCTAGAATATTTTATTCTGGAAGATTCTAGAATATTTTATTCTGGAAGATTCTAGAATATTCTAATCTGGAAGATTCTAGAATATTTCATTCTGGAAGATTCTAGAATATTTTATTCTGGAAGGTTCTAGAATATTTTATTCTAGAAGATTTTAGAGCATTCTAGAAAATATAAATAATTTTTATGCTACAAGCAGTGAATTTAGGATTTTTTTTGGGATTTGTTAATATTGATTTATACTTATTCTTACAAAGAAAACATCTAAATTGGGTATAAACACTCGAAATTGAGTTTAAATAAGCTGAAGCTGTATCAAATAGTAATGTTTCAAATGAACACTGAATTAAAGAGTTTTTTCATAAAGATATACTTTTAGAATAAAATAATTGTAAAAAACCAGACATGAAATTGTTTATTTCTAATATTTATATGGAGAAATTTTTAGAATTTTAATTTTTAATTTTTGCTGAGAAGGTAATTTCATTTATTGCTTTTAATAATATCAAAATTATTAATGAATTTTTTGTTTGATATATGTATATATACTTCATATGTATAAATTTATATAAGATTTCAAAATTGTTTTTATATTCTTAAATGTTTTGCAATAATAATGATAAAATTAAACTAATTCAGTAACATTAAAATATCAAAGTGTATAAGAGTATAAGTAACTTATAATTTAAAATCAAATCAAATGGAATTATTTTCTTATTCTTAAATTCATTTTGAAATAATGAAAAGCTAAAATTAAGTTGCAGCTAAATATTCAAAAGAATACAAGAATATAAGATTTTTTTAATCTTTAAAATTATAATATAAAATGAAATTTATTTTAAAAATTAATAGTTAAAATAAAAAATATATTTTTAAATTATTTTATAAAAAAGAATTTATAGAAAAATGCAAGGATAAAAAATAAAAAACAATATATTAGAAATTTAATTTTCATTTATTTATCAAAGGTCTATTTTACAACGTCGGAAAATTTAACATTTTATTGTAATACAAAAGAAAAGTAACTTTATCTAGGATACATATAATTTGTTCTTAAATAATATCACAAACTAAAATAATTAAGTCTCACAGTCTTAATTACAAGTCCATTCACACAGTGTCAGCCTTTCAAGTCTTAAAAGTTACATGGAAATTTTTGTGAAAGAAAATTAGAATATAGTGAAGAATGTACACATGATTAATACAATAATTTATGATAAAGTGCTTCACTTTTCCACTTTCTTCTCGACTGGTTTATCTTCCTTTGGTTTCAGTGCTGGCTTTCCTGTGTGTTCAATCTTGATGACCTTTTCGTTATTTGATTTTGGTTGCTCCTTCCTAGGTGCCTGGATGGAAAGCACACCATCAGAGGACAGCTTTGATGTTACTTGCTGAATGTCGCATTGCTCCGGAATCAGATACTTTCTGGTAAACTCTCGAGAAATCCACCCATGCTCATCTCTCTTCTCCTCGTGCTTGGCATTGACAACTACATATTTGTCCACAACTTTCACATCAATTTCTTCAGGCTTGAATTGTTGTACGTCCAGCGTCACTTGGAACTTGTCTTTGTCAGCCTGGACCGTGGACACACCACCTTTGTCAGCCTCATGGAGAAGCTCTGCCCAAGGTCTTAGATAATGTAATGGATGTTGTGCAGACCTTCTAGGTCGGAGATACAATTCCAATTTTCTTGGTGCTACCAGTTGTTCCGGGTGGAGACCAATTCCAAAGTCCTGATCCAACAGGTGATGGGGCCTTTCCAAGTCCTCCCACCAGTCAGAGAAAATCAATGGTACTAGCGACATTTTCACTTGATTTTATAAGTCACAAACTTGATATAATACGATTAAACAGTGTCGAGGTTCGACTTGTTTACAAAGATTGCTTGGAGGTTAGATTTGCTTCGATGCGTTCGCTTCGAATGTCTGTTTATCACTGAGTTCAGAGCGCCGGCTGCGTCCCTTTTATGCTGACCGGCTGATGTGTCAGAACTTTCTAGAAATTTCTCGCGAAAGTTTGTTATTGCTAAATAAAGAAAACATATAATATTGTTTATTAAATTATATAATTACTAAAAAATATTTATAATTGGATAAATTTAGTCATTATTGCAATAAATATTGCACTTGAAATTCAAATTTATCTAAAATTTATCTAAAATATACAGTATCACATTTTTCTTTTAAAATGAATGAAAGGGCTAGAATTTGTTAATGCAAATATTAGTTAATTTCATGTATATACATAAAATTAGTAACAGAAGAAGATATTTATAATAAATTGTTATTTAATTTCATTGTTATTGCAAAATTGTAGGTCATGCAACACCAATTAATACAACATTTTATCATTGAAATTTAATTAATTTTGAAAGAAAATCTTATTAGAACAGGATTTTATGCAATCGTGAGAACTGTTTTCTTTAAAAAGTTCAACATTAATCAGCAAATTATTTCAACAATCCTGTAAATTCCTGCATATTCTAGTAAATTCTACTTCGAGTTTATTGTAGAATTTGCGAGAACGAGAAGTACCAGAAATTTCATGCAATTTACTGTTTGCAGCGGTGCCTGGCGGCAATGTGGGAACTATACTATTTGAAGATTTAGCGGGAAATATTTGAAATGAAAAAATTCAATTATTACTATAATAAGCATTTCTTTAATAATTAAATAAGTAAAAAGGGGTGCACAGTTTCAGAATTTGAATGCGCCGAGAACAATTTTAATTTATGTGATAATTAATGTATCATTTAACAAAATTTCGAGAACGTAATACAATATATATAATTTTGATTTTAACCATTTTACTTGAACACGTAATAATTAATTAATACCATAGAATCGGGCCAAACAAGAACTATATGAAAAGATAGTAATCGTATCAAACTCTTCGATATGGTTAAAAAAATATTTTGTAATTTTATAAGTAAAGTTATTTGATATTTGTTACTAAATAAAATTTCATCATACTAGTTAAGCTATGTGACATGGTTTTATCGCAGTTCTAGCTTAGCTTTATTCACGATAAAAATAAAACTTTAAAACTTTTAGTAAATTAAGAAATTAAAAAAAAAAGCTTTTTAAAAGTATTAAGGAAATGACCAGAATCATCTAGTTTTTTTTCTATTTAGACCAGGGCAGAAGATAGAACGCAGAGGGCGACACGAGATAGTCTGCTTTAAAAATTCCTATCTTATCATATGAGGTAGATGGCAGCATTTCCCAAGCTTCGGTTTTATCGATTGAATGCATTAAGGCGTTTGCTGTTTATAAATTTATCCAACAGAAGGCGCTAGTGTACGTTTTCTTTCGAATTGTAATTTAATTATTTTAACTGTTTTTAAAACAGTTTTAACAGCTAATTGGTAAAATTGCTTGGAGCTACATATGCATACTGATATGCGTAAAAGTATACATGTGATAAAAAATTTGTTTTATTTATAAAAATATAGTTGTTTCATTAGATCGTCGTTTATGGTTAATTTTTCACTATTTATGAATTAAATTTTTTTTAATTCAGTTTAAAAAGTAATTACTTTTATAAAAACGGAAAACGCGATTATTTAACCTTCTCAAACATTTCTCCCCAATATGGCACTCTTATTAATTTTGCAGATTTCAGCATCTTAGATAAGCAATAAATATTATTACTTACTATTAGTTATTGTGAATAAATAACTTTTTTATATTGTAAAAATATGTATAATAATTTGTATACGAAAATACAAATTAGATTACTGCATAAGCAGTGTAATCATTAGTAATTTTGTTTTTGTGCAATTTTTGAAAAGCGAGAAAAATTATAGCGTGTTTTTCTAGTCACGTTTTTACTACAAAAAAAAAAATATTGCTAAACAGCAGTTTTTACTTTGAACTACAAGTAAGTAGGAATGTAGTGAAAAATGTACAAGCTAGAATGGAACGAATTGGAAGAATTGGATCTAATCGGAGAATTAGTTATAAAATTTTTGGAGTATTAATAAAACACGCGAAATACCTTTAATGAAAAATCTTAATAAATAATACTATTAATTTATTTTTAATAGATTTTAATACGAAAGTTTGCAACATTTATTTCAAGTTTATTTTAGTTTCTATTTTGAATATAGGTAGTGACTATCAGTTAGAACCAAGAAGAAAATCTTCTATTCCAATCCCCTTGATTCAAGAAAAATCCTAAAATATGTGAAAATCTTCTTGAAGTCGATTGTCAATTTTTTCTACACATATTCTTCCTATAAAAAGTTATTGTAGGTAATAAATATTTTCATTAGCTTTAAGCGGATTGCTTGAAAAGAATAGGTTTTTTGCTAGAAGAATGATGATTTTCTGCTAAAAGCTAGAACCTGAAATATCGTTTTTGATAATATTTCCATTTGCTACAAGTGGTTGTCCTTTTGTGGCAAAAAATATTCGACAACCGCTTCGTCTTCTCCAGAATACATTTTTCTCAGTGTAATTGAGACAATATTATTTACCTATACGAATACATGAAAATATAATTATAGTGTGTCATTCGGGATGTACGGATAACTGCCACTTAAGGGGATGTGTAAGTTACTCTGTAAAGTTGAAATAGTGCAAAATGCTCCACTACATAAAAAATAGTAAAAAATTCACGATTATTTAGTGAAGTGAAGTGAAATTCACTAAACAATCGTGAATTTTTTACTATTTTTTAGTGGAAATTCCACTAATTTTTATTTAGTGGAGCATTTTGCACTATTTCAACTTTACAGAGTACATTTTATTGAGTAATAAGTAATTGGTAAACTTTAAATACTTCTGGTTAAAAAAATAGAGACTATTCTTTCTAACCGCTATAAAATTTTTCCAATCAAGACAAAATTTATTGTTATTATTAATTTTTAATATTGTAATTACTTTTTGTAAAAGGACATAAAGTCCGTTGAAATTATAAAAT
>UELX01004135.1:0-19493 GCA_900480035.1 Eupelmus urozonus
CATCACAATACACCAAAATAAATAAAAATTTGTATTTATAAATCATACTATTTTTACTATTAAAATAATACATTCCCACCAATTCGCAAACGTTTGCCTCACTCCCCAGCAATAAAAACCAAATCATCCTCGAAACGCATTAAGAAGCAATCGCAAGCCTTACCAGACACAAGGAGAAACAAGGTGTTAAGATATTGAGACGTCTTTTGTCGACGCCCTGCGCTCTTGCTCGCGCAGCGAACGAGCCCTTGGGGGACTCGGAGCAATAAGGTAATGGCCGCGCGAGCCCGCGTTAGACTTCGTTACGCCTTATACTTTCTCCGGTGTCTCTCTAAATAACGAGCGCGAGCTCACTGGCTTGAGAACGAGAGGCAGCCAAGGCGGCGCTCGGGCAAATATTGAAATATCTATGACGGCTGCGCCTGCCGATTCCGGCCTAGTTGAATGATGTATTTCTTCATTTTCTTAAGTAGCCTTTGGCTGGGCAGATGTATGAGAAATTAATACGACGCGTGCTGTTGTTTCTTATTGCGTTTCATTAGGTTATTGTTTTTAGAGTGCGTGTTATTTGCGGATTGATTGAGGTACTGCTGGATTGTTTGCGTTTATGTAATGTGATATGTTTTATTTATTTAATTAAGAGTATAAGTATGAATTTAGATGCGCTATTGTTTTAATTGTGACTACTTTAATAATAACTTTTTAAATTTTATTTACAAAAAATAAAGAATTTTTGTTATAAATAAGTACACATACAATAAATAATATACAATTTCATAAAACTGCATTCACTTCTACGAGTTATAACAATAAAACCACAAAAACGAAAGCCAATTTCTCCACGCACATTCCGAACCATAAAGCTTGATCGAAAAGGACGGATGCTTCCAGCGCGACAGTTGCTCCCTCAAACACACACATTCGCAAAGCTGGCTCAGCTCCTGGGAAAGAATCAGCGATGAACAAGTCCGGTGTGAACTCGAGAATCACGCAGTAGTTACTCTTCAGGGCTTCTTTCTCTTGCTTGGTGGGCTTCGCCTCGCTTATAATTCACCGAATTCTTTCGCCCCTCTCCATCTCTTCCCCCTACACAACAATTTCCGCGCCTCTTTTAATTTCCCGATATGCCGAATCTCAATATGCCATATTCTACGGTAATTGTGTCAAAGCGAGTCGCGCGAAATTTCAATCACGCCTACCTCCCCCCAGCCCTCGGGTTTCCTCCAGCCCCCTCTTAGGGCATCGAAGCATTATGTATTTGTTCTCAAGTGTAACCCGGTTCAAGCTTCAGCCCCCGTCGCTTTTGCCGGTCTTTCGGTTAGCTCGCTCCTTTGCTTTGTGCGTAGGCCGCAGCAGTTATTAATATTTGCCGACAATTACCGGAGGGTGTTGCCGGCTGCTACCCCTTTAATTCCGCACTTCCAAGACCGAGACACGTTCCGGCCGGTGAGGTGAGCTGGGCTTCGTCGTGATTCGATTTCGTTATGTAGCTCGACGAAAAATTGTTTACGACGAGCGCTGGTCGCAAGTCGATTTTGGAGTGGAGATGGTTGTGTGATTGAAAAATATTTTGAGTTTCTTTGATTATACTTTATTGGAATATCACGCTTATTGGCTATTCTGTAGTTCTTATAATTATGTAATAAAGGAAATGAAAATTGAAATCAACATTATCATTAATGCATTTACAAATTGTTTAATTGAATTATTAATTTATTCGTAATTTAAGAATAACGTATTAGAATATAATTACCTTATTTTTAAAATATTATTTCAATAGTAAATCAATTACTATAAAAAGAAATATTAATAAAGGTTCTAATTTTCAATAGTAACTTTTTGATTTATCAATTTTCAATCTTCCAGATTCGTGCGAAATTCATAATTCCACAGTCCGACTAGAACCACAAAACAACCAGCCTAGAAAATACCCCTCTAAAAAACGCGAAGAATCGATCAAACAATCTTACTCCTCCAGTTTCCTCGAATTAGCAGCCACGACGTTTGATACGGAAATGCGATAACGTCCCACCAGTAACCGACGGGGTCATTTTCTCATCCTCTCTCAACTGCTGCAGCGCAGCGCAGCTCTGGACCTTCTCTCCCCTTTCCTCAACCAAAGCATCTCCCTCTCTCTCTCTCGAAACTTGATCCTCGCGGCATCAACTTGAAACTGACCAGCAGAGCTCGGGATTGCAATTCCGGCGAGGCCGAAAGAGAGACGCGAGCATCAACACCCCGGCTCGAACGGCAACTCCTCGGCGAAACTATCCAGGAGAGAGAGAGAGGACATGTACCTAAAGTTCTCCGATTCGCTTCCGCGCTGCCCGCGAAACGCGCACGGAAATCGAGAGCTAGAGAGAGGGAGAAGGGGCTGGCCAAGCACCGAGACAAAGATAGCCAACGTTTCCACGACGGAGGCGGCGGCCAAATGCGTTTTGCATCTAAGACGCTCTGCGGCCGGGCCGAGTTTAATTACAGGGCTTTGCTACACCCGAGCCGAGCCGTATATAGTCCGACAGAGAGAGAGTGGAGACGTGTGTGTATAGAGGCGTTGGAGTTCGCCCTGCGGCCGCTGGATCTGCAATGAAGCGAGCGAGGGTAGCTCCCCGAAAACTTGACCTTATGGACGCGCGAGAGCACGGATTGAGGCCGGCCGGGCTGTGTATTGGGTTACGCCGATATAAATTGACGGGGAGCGTTTGAGCTATCTGTTTGCCTCTTCCTGCCTCCTTCACGCTGCAATTTGGCTTGCTGCTATTATAAAAGCGTAGTTTTTTCGAGATCGAGGGTCGGTGTGACTTTGAAACTACTCGTACGCTGGAGTAAACAGCTCACCGCAGTGATTAGCAATTTAGCAAAAAGCATAACTAAACTGTAAGCAATTTATCTCGGCATAACAAATAGATGAACCTCAAGCCGCGGACAGTTGAAAAAGGCCATTTTTCCCCATCCGTTTAAACCCTTTTATTTACTCTTGCAAAAGCCGTGTACCGACTTTGTTCCGCGCGTAAAATTGCTTCCCGCTCGCGCGGCACTTAGCGCCGCAATTTCAGCCGCAGGCCGAAAAAATTAATACTTTATCAATCCTCGGCGCCGATTGATCGATCCCCCGGCGATCCGATTCCCAAAAATAAACGGCTCTCTCCCGGCCGCGACGCAATTACGAATTCTCGAAAAAACCGCAGACGCGCGTGCGATCGCCGAAACATCCGCAAAGCTCGAAAACCATAAAACCGCAGAGCTCTGGAATCGCAGAAGCCGTGCGCGCAGGGGGGGAGAAAAAGAAGAGCGAGTCAACGGCGCAGAAAGAGAGAAGGAGAAAAATTCGCGAGAGAGCGAAAGGAAGCGTATAGACGAGCGAGGGAGAGAAGAGAGTATGTACGGTGTACAAAAAGGGGCCGCATGCATGTATGCATGCATGCAAAGTGCCCTCTCCCTCGCGCGCGTCTTCGTCATCATCCGAAGCGCGCGCCGGGGCTTCTCTCTCGTTTATTTCGCGCTCGCAGTGGCATAACACAGGCGTACGCGCGCACAGTAGTTGCGGCGTGTCAGCGCGGGGGCATAAAAGCCCCTAGGATGACGTTTTACAAAGGGTCTATCAAGCGTGCAGCGCAATGTTGATGGGCCGCTCGGATAGGCCAGCGCCGCCGCCGCCGCCGCCGCTGCAATTTCATCGTTCAGCCACTTGTATGTGTATCCGCGCGCACGCTCGGACGGACGTATAAATGTGAAAACGCGAGACAGCCGCGAGCACGCGCGATTTTTACGAGCCCGGCCCTTTACAACCGACAAAATGTAATTTTCCGCGATACGAGCCTTCGTGTGTGTGTGGCTCTCTCTCTCTCGCGCGCCCTGGCCTTTTATCGCTTCAGATGGATTGGCGGAGCAATGACGCGGAAGAGAGAGAGAGAGAGAGAGAAAGACACGCGCGTTCCTGACTTTGCGAGCCTTCCTTTTGCCGAGCGCTGGTTATTGTCCTGCTCTTTTTTCACGCGCTCTACGCTGCTGCGAAAGGTCCACTCTGGCTCGCCTCTGCTTTTATAAATGTGTGTGGGTATGTATACGGAGATTACATTGTAACGTTTTTCAGGGAGATGGTTTTTTTTCGCCGCCTCTGAGATAGAATCAAAATTTCGTGTACGAAGTTACATAAATGATGTTACGTTTAGTGTTTTAATGGATTTTCGGGGACTGAATTATGCAGCTAAAGAATAGCGAAATTAATTTGCACAAATTTTGTGTTTATTTAATCGGGTTTGTTGTAAAAGTTGCGACGCTGAGTGGAAATAAAATTAAATTAACTCGCTGATATTGATACAAGAGGTAATTACCTAAATTGAAACTGAACGTTCAAATTGTATTGCAATCTAGAATTTTAGCCAGCTTATAATTAATACGGTTTAACTAGCTAATTGAATCCGCTTCAAAGCTGACATATAAATTGATTTTCAAAACATCATTCGGATTAGCCAAAACTCCGAAATGCATATTTAATTCCGTGTTCACTGTTCTTCGGACGTTAATAGCATTTAAATATTTACAATACCAGTTTACATCCGACAATCCCTATATCCCCCAAAAATTTATAGAAGCAACTTTCGAACCAAGCCCCAAATTTATTCTGCTCCCAAAAGCCAAAGAAGACGAAAAAATCCCCCTTATCGAGTAAACCCCTCTCCAAAATCAGCGCAAGAAAAAAATCATAAAACCTCTCACGCAGCTCCTAGGCCCCAGAATCCCAATAAGCAAGTCCAGTAGTCCCCGGCAAGCCTCGCAGAGGCCTTAAATCAAAATCCGATTTTACGCCGGCTATATCCACACGCACTGGCGGCGCGATTACAACGTCGGCGCCAAAACTTTTCTCAGATGATGCGCGCGCGCGCGCGCGCGGCATCCTTCTCGTAACTTTATCCTCTTGCTCTCTCTCGCTTCGCGCGAATTGAATTCTAGAATTTATCGTGCCGAGCTTCCGTTCGGCCGATGCGTAAAGAAGCCGGATTTACGAGGCGCGCCGTCGTCCTGTTGCAGCTTCGCTCCTTAATTGGAAGGCCTGGCTAATCGCGCGCGCCGCTGCCTTTTCTTCGTCCTATCCTTCTTCTTTGAGCAGTCGAGAGAGAGAGAGAGCTGGGAGACTGACTGACCTCCGGCCTTTTTCTCCTTTCCGTCAAGCGCCTTTACACCTTTTTACTCTCGCGCAGCGCGACGTGGCTTCTTGCATATTAAACGTTTGGCTTAATGATGGATGCGAGAGTTCCATCATTTTTTGTGCGCTTCCACGAGCCGTTTACACAATTTTTCGCGCGTGAGTGAATTATTCCATTCGCGCTGGAATGCCCCTTATGAATAACCAGGAGAACGCAGCGAAGAGAGAGTGTATACATCCTTTAATTTTTCTGCAGCGAAATAATTCACGCAATTTACAAGCGGCGCGTTACGCGCGCTTCCACATTAAACTCGAAATTCCCTTTGAACTCTCCTCACTTTAAGCGCTCGTTTTTTCTCTTCTCCCACCGCGCTGCATAATGCACATATTATAACTCTGGCCAGCCTCCGCTTGTTTAGATCCCTGTATATTCTCTGGACTGCAGCTCCCGCGTCTCCCCGCCTCTCTTCCAAAACGCATTTGGCCCGTCCCTCCGGCCGGGTTATTGTTCAAGTTAATTGATGCGTTATGTTTGATGCCGCCGTGATAGCCATTGTGCCGGGGCAGGCGCTCGCGGGGTGTCCACTGATAACTGAGTTACCGACTGCGGAGCGCAAGCGCGCGCGTGTGCACTCAGACCTAATTATCTCGAGCCGATGCCACCGCTGCCGCATTGCGTTGTGTGCATTTCGCCGTGCGGTCCGCGCGTAAATGCACTCAATGCCCGCTCTCCCGCCCGCTAGCTGGCTGCGTTCTATATGCGCAAAACGAGACTCCCCGATGACTCTTGCAGTATAGAGTGCGCTTGGTTTGCTGGCAGTGAGAGAGAGAGAGGGACTACTCGAATTTCCGATATCTCGGTTCTTGATTGGCCGCGATGGATTTTTTATTGCAGCACGCTTTTTTTGAGGGGTGGGTGGTTTGGGGTTGGAAAGTGCAGTGGGTGTCGGTGTTGGTATTTTGGAGGGTTTTTGGTTTTAAATAAAGTTAATATGGTGATGGCAGGTTTGATGAATATTTATTATACGTGTATTTACGTTTTGCTACTCGTATCTTTAATTTCAACGCTTGCGGATTAAAAAGGAAACTTATCTACGAATCTTAGTCGGTGCTTACGGAAGTAGAAAATAGCTGGATATAGTCAGACGTTCCGTATTTTTACAGATAAACATACTCATGAATTTTAATATTTGCTGGCTTTGCATCAATTAAACAACTCTGCGTTTCATATATTTATCATGTATTACACGATAACTCTAACGAGGATTTATAGTACGGTATCTCGAACAGAGTTATTATTATTCGCGTATCTGCAATCCCCTTAAATTAAGACATTTGTCAAGTGTAAATTATGAGAACTGTAGTTCCACTATTTACAAAACATACTCAAAAATTTCTTTTAGAATAAAACACAGAAAAACCACACGAATACTTGCCGCCCACCAAACAAGAAACTATCGGAACCGAGTTCCATCCAAACATTAATCTCGCGCCAATATATCGGCCCAATGATATTCGAGGCACGAGTATAACGCGAGGCGCTGTCATTAGTTTGCGAGCTAGCAGCGTGCCTGAACTTACCAAGCCTCGAATCGCCTATATATGTCACCCTCGCGCTAACACACATATATACACGAGGTCCGAGCGTTCTTACGTCTACACGAGAATGTCTTGATGCGCAGGTGTGGGTGGCTTATCGGTATGCTTGGCCAGGATCGCAATCGATCGACGTGCATTCCTCCAGAAAGAGAGACCGAACGCGGATGTAATACGACGTGCCTAAGGGCTGATCTTGATTTTAATTATGTTTTATCGAGTACGTGCGTTATTGCCGTGTCGATTTCAGTGATTAGAATTTGGGTTATCTTTCGTATCTTGGATAGTAGTTTTACGGAATTATTATGGCATCGGATAAACCGTGATTCGAATTTACTAATTATTAAAATAATAAAAAGTATGAATTAAATTAATAACTATGAAACTCAAAGCAATTCAAAGCAAAAACTTTAGCTACATACCTAAAATTCATGAACGCATCAGCCATCAAAACACCGGCCACAGCCTTTCTCAGCCACCGCACTTACGTACACACGAGATATATTCAAATGCGAGACCCAGAGATTAACCCACGCGCACATAGACACACACTAGAATCAATTATTCCCGCAATTAGGCGAACTGCGGTGGGCACAATGGACAGCTGCCTTACCGCAGTTTCGGTTTCGCCGCGAATCCGAGGCAAATTGAACGCTGCTCACCGTAGGACAGCGCAGAGAGAAACATCCCCCTACTAATCTATTTCGCGCAGCGGTTCCCACATGCGGCTCTCGGGACGTAAGAAAGTGGGGACCCTTTCGCTGTATCCGACCCTCGGCGAAAGCAGCTGCCGCGGATAAACATGCGCGCATTATTGTCCTCCTTATTGTTATTGGCCTGTAAAATGGCCTTGGGAGAATCAATACGTAATGCGTGGGCGGGTTGAGACGTCGCTGGGTGTAATTGCGCTGGAGTCGCGAGGATACTTGCAGAGTGGAGCTCAGGTGCCGGGCTGACTGGATGTGCTCGTTAATAGGCTGCTTAGTGTGCTGGGGAGGGATGGAAGTGGACGATTGTGGTGAGAGTGACGAGCATCTTTCTCTACTGAGATGGTTTGTTAATTGTTGGGAGATGGTTGATTGCATTATTTAGATGAGGGACTTTACAGTTGTGGATTGTGATGGTTGTTCGGTAATTTGGTGACTGTTTTTGCTGGATTTTTAATGCTTTGATAAAATAATACCCTAATTGGAACTGATCGAGTTAAAAGAAATCAGCTATAGAAAAATCGAGATTAAATTGTCGATAAACATGGGATCTAAAGCTTTATTTATTTTCTCCTGTATAGAGCGAACCGACTTTTCTAACAAGAATAAAATTCTCTTCTAAAATTAAATTATTTATTTCGAAAACCAAACGACTTTCTAGAATTACACGCTCACGACACCATCTCCGCCACAAAACGAAAAAGATAATCTCCAAAAGATCCAAGCCAGCAGCGCTCGTAAAGAGAAATTCACGCTCCTCGGCTATATCGATTCTCGGGGGCTTCCGAATCCCTTTGTCGCTCCAACTCCGTCTCTCCTGCCTCCTATACATAAACCGTTCGATCTCGCTCACGATCTTAGCACTCGTGACGAATCCCCCAGCTCCAGAACAAGCCGCAGCTCTCCCGCGAGGAGATGAAAAAGCAATTTCCAGTACGCGCTTTGCCAGCCGCAGGCTAAGTCTCATAGTCCGTCGGATGCTCGCGATCCGAGCGCCGCGATATGCATTCACAAATGCTGGCGAGCGCGCAGCTCCTTTGCATTCTATTTTTCATCTAGTTCTCTATAGCTAAGGATTTCAGCGGGTTCGCCTTTTTTTTGCTTGCGGTGAGCAGAGAGAGAGCCAGGAGGAAAAGGAGAAACAAGGAGCGCCGTATGGGAGCGCTTAGCGGTGAATGGGATAAGGATTTAATGAAGTGGAACGAGAAGTGGAAGATGGCCTTTTTTCGATCGCGGAACCGTTTGAATAATAATTGGATTTTTCATACCCGTCTGACCAACTAGGCGTGTTACTACTTAAGCGTTAATAACTCAAAACTGAAAAACTATATTTTTACCCAACGATCCGGCACACTACTCAAGCTTCCTAGGGCCACCTCGCATGTCTCCAGCCCTGATTACACTCTCCCGTCAGGCCATCTCCTTATTATTAATAGAAACAAAGCCATCTCGCATCTCGCGCTCCTCCGAAGACGCTTGCGCAGCGCACTTCGAAACTTGTACCACTCGGCACGGCTCGGCGCGCATCTCGCTGCTTGCGTCACTCTCGAATTAATGATAATTGAAAATTTCATAGAGCAGCCCCCGCGATGCCCCGGCCCAATCCCCACCAGCCATACAAAATTCATCGGCATCCAGAGCGCGCGCGCGCGCGCGCGGCTGCATTCGATGTGATTACGCCATAAAGCATAATCCGCGCCCTCCTCGCGGCCTGCCTGCCTCGCCGCATAACAGTAAGTATTCCCGTATTCCGTAATCCCCCCCCCCCCCCCGACGTGCCCCCAAGGCCGCGCGCGCCTGCGGTTGCCGTAATTACGAGGGAGGGCCGCGAGCGAGAAACCGCGAAACGTCTTAGAGCGAGCGTCTTGGAGAGCTGGTGGACGCGCTTCCCTTTCGGGATTTCGCGGATTTTGGGCTGGGCCGAGATTTCCTGCTGGTTGGACGGTGAGGATGCCCGGGAATTTAGAGTGAGCGTGTTATGGGAGCTTGCGCTGGCGTAATAATTATCTTATTAGGGCGCGGATTGAATGCTCGTTGGGAGGGCTGGAGATGTGAAAAATTGAGGGAAGGGTGGAGATTTGGTTGGGTGGGTTGGGTTGTTGGGTTATGGAATGCTTCTTGGAATTTTGCGAATATCTGTACAAACTTAACATGTCTTGTAAAGATACTTTGTAAGATAAGTATATAAGGACACTTCGCAGAATGTCCTCAAACACGTAAGTTTGAATGAGGACACTCCTTCCTTTTTTTTAAAGCATGCAACCCTCATCCTTACCCTTAAAAAATCGCACACGCTCGTCCGCGGGATACTCCCACGCATTATCATCCCCGCAGCGCTATCCTATGGTGCGCGCAGGAGCGGCTAACCGGCCGGCAACGACAGGTCCATTAACAGCTGCACACAGTTATCGTTATGCCCTTTTAGCCGCGGCGTTAGCGCGCCCGGAAAGTGCCATAGGCGGCTCTGTTTTACGACGCTTCGTTACGCGCGAGCGCGAACATACGCGAGCATAGTGTCGCATCTATCGCAGTCAGCGCCCCTTTTGCGCTCTCGGCCCTCTCGATTCGCGCTGCTCTCTGTAGTTCTCTGGATAGTTGGTTTCTTTCGACTTGAGGCTTGCATATTGTGCAAACGTTTGTAGAGTTCTTGTTAATTTTTGTTTGGTGGACTGTTTTCTGAGTTATTCTAATGCGTCTGATTTTTTATGTTTGTGGATTTGGAAAAATAGTTATTATTCAGAATTGGCTGTTTTTGTTATCATAAGTAAATATTTATGATGAAACGCATGATAAAAAGAGTATGATGTTTTGATGTTTTCATAGCGAAAGGCAGGCGTTCTTTAACATTCATAAAACGTTTTGTTTCATTTTCACAGCCATCAAATATTACGACGTGTGCACTCACGTGTAAATGTAATTTTACGTACTGTCATTTTAATTCGCCCATTTCAAAGTCATGCCATTACAGGAGCTTTTACTGTTTCGTTTGCGCAATCATGCGCACTGCATTCGAACAATAACGGGCTTTACGCTGATTTGATTTATCAGTTTATGAGTACTTTAAAACCTTTTATACGTGCGGCGCGCTAGCATTCATACATTCGTCGATTGTAAATCATTGGAAACACGGACGCTGTTTATGTAACTGACAAGTGCGCATAACAAAAATTTATCTCCTATATAAAAATGGATTGATATATAATCCTGAAGAATTTTTTGCAAAATCAATAAATAGATTATAAAAACATGTCTTCTATTCTTTATAAATATCAAACTTTACCAAAGATAAAAGAAAGATAACCATAATTTTTCAACAAAAAGTTCATCTAAAAACCCACTATTAAACCAAAAATAACTCCACCTTGCCCTCACCCTTCTAACCCATTTCATCCATTACACCATAATCAACAAATTCAAGCCAGAGCGATAAGCCCCAGCAAGCCACGCAAACAATCACCACACACACACAGCAACCTCCACCCGTCCAAAAAGCTAATCGAAAACGGACAAAGCCCATAGCAGTATCCACTGCCATATCGCGGGCTCGAAAATCGTCACCAGCGCGATCATCGCGAGAGCCCGGAGATTCGCGTCATCGGCCGTACGGATCAAGCGATTACAGCCGAGCGCGGCCGGCATCATCGTCATCGCCATCGGGCTTTATTAGAGCCCGGCGTCCGATCGCGCAATCGGTCGCAATGATTACAACCCGAAACATAATCGTTATCGCGTACGACGCGGCCTCCCCGCCATTAACGCTGGCCCCGGCTCTCGTCCCATATTCTCGATGCCAAATTGCGAGCCGCGCCGTTATGCGCGTGGAGAGAGCGGACGCTCTGTGGATAGACCGCAGTCATCGTCGGTCTATAAATTCGTCGCTTAATGGCTCGCTGTCCGTGCGAATTTGCGCGCTCGATGATGTCTTGCGCGGGCTGTGTGTGTGTGTGTGTTGGGCAGCAATTGCGTTGTGGGCTGTGTGTTAGCGTGAGGTTGGATTGGATTTGCGAGAGGTTGTGGAATGGGGGAGGTGGATGGTTTTTGTTTTGTTTATGAGTGCGTTTGGATTAGGTTTGCTGGGAGGATGATGTTGATGATAGTCAAGGATTGAGTGGATTGGCTGGGTGATGGGTGGTGTGGGCTGTTGTTGTGGTAAGTAACGAGTGCTGGATTTGCAATTAATGAATTCAATATTTTAAAGCATAATATTAGAGAGCACCTTAGTATGATTACTGTATCATTTTATATCATTTTAAATAAAGAAAGAAATCGTTGTGATTTTGAAAAAATAGTAGGTATATTAAAAAGTTTTTCCAAAAAATTGAAACTTTTTAAATTTTCTTAAAAAAGGTTAATATTTTTTTGAAATATTTAAAAAATAATGAATATAAGATAAAAATTTTTTTAGGAGTTGTTGAAATTTGATCATCAACGAACCAAGTTGTTTCTAGTAATATTTTAATTAAGTCACCGTTTCGGTAAATGATTAGTATTATTTATAATTGTAAGTCTTGAAAAGGGAGGCAGTAAATCCTCCGAAACGTTGACTTAAATAAAATATTAGTAGAAACAACTTGGTTCTTTAATGATCAAATCTTAACAACTCTTAAAAAACTATATTTGCGAACGATTCTCCAACTTTACAATTAGATAAAAATTGTTTTTCAACAAATAATACAAAAGTATTTCAATTTTAAACTATACTTCTCTTCATAAAACGCGACAAAATTCACCCTAAGGTCATCGCTAAAACATTGCAAACTTTCCTCCAGTCGATACGTTAATCCATAACTTCAAGCACACGAAACAGGATACATTTTTCAACCTACCAACAACGAGTCGAAACGAAAGCCGAGCCTGTAATTACAGAAACACAGTATAACCAACAAGTAGTTAAAAAGCAGCTCTTTATCAGCAGTCACAGTAAGTCTACACTGTGACAAACGTCCACGCTAACGCGGCTCTCATAAACCGTTGGTGACAGCAGTGGGACGCCGGACGGGGGAAGGGGCGCAAACTCGTCGTCGGCGGCATTAATAACGGGTTACCGTTCGCCCATGGACTTTATTTATTCAGCTCGCTTTTGAAACGGCTGTACACGCGCAAGCGCAAGCGCAATTTACGCGTAATTCTGGCCGGCACTCGAAATCGTCTTTTTAACTCGACACCTCGGGCGCGCTGCGTACTTTTCTCTCATTCTCCCGAGAGATAATTAAATTTTCTGCCTGCGTTTTCCCGGGTTGCTGGGATAATTAAACTCGCGCGTGGCAAAGCGCGCGGATAATCGGGGGAAGGAAGAAAAAAAGCAGTGTTCGCGCTGTAATTTTAGGCGTTACGCGGGGAAATCGTTGCCGTTTTGGCTGGAAGGCTGCAATTGGAGGGACCAGCGCGTTAATTTGATATGTCTTATTCAGGAGGGAATTGCTGGAGTAGGATGAGTGGGTGGTATCGTTGTTTCAGAATCTGAGCACTTTGTGGAGCGTTTATGAGCTGTTGGATTTGCGTTGATTTATTGGCATGACGCGTTGTTTGGAATAATAAACTAGATAAAATATTGGAAAAGTGGTAAAATTCCAATATTTTACATTAAATCTACGAGGAAAATTTTATTTGCGACTAGTTTTCAATTAAATTGTTATATCACAAGTACACGATTAAAAGTTAAATCGAGATCAATCAAAAGTCAACGATCACCAACTATTTACGATCGATTCTAAAACACAAAGTACCTCTAATATTACTTAACACAGCACGCCAAGCAACAACTCTCCACTCATAAACCATCCAGCTCCCAAAATAATTATTACTACGCCACAACATTCACCACCCGTTTCCCAATACCACATCAACACTCCCGATCGCCAACTTTTCAAAATCACAAAAATACCAGCCAGCACCACACGCCCGAGCCACCATCCGCATCGTAAATTTTCCCTCGCCCGGCTGTCTTTTCTGGCTCCTATATAGAAGCAGGAAAACGCGCTTAGCCGCCGCCGGAGAATCAAAACCGCCGAAGGTCTATTGTTCCGGCGGGCTGCGCAAATACGTCGGCGCTTATCGCGCGCGGGCGCTCAAGTAATTCGCGCAATTTCATCTAAATTCCGCGCTACAACAGCGAATTTTCCAAGCTCTCTCTCTCTCCTCTATGTACATTATAATCTGTCGTATGAGGCGACGCTTGTACATAGACACATACACGCGAGGTATGCCGCATTTCTTACGTGCAGCACTGCTACTCGCTCTCTCTTTGTTTATTATCACAACGCGGAGAGAGAAAGAGAGTTCGGGGCCGCATTATTGCCGTGAAATACGATTAGGCGCGCGACTCGCCTGGCACGCTAAACATGCCGACTCTTTGAAAGCCAGCTACTGTCGCGCTATGTAAAAGCTGTCTACTCGTGCGGCCTGCTGAGGAGTCGTTTGCGTGTAGGTACGCGGTGGATGTATATATGGGGTACATGCACGACTGTCATGTGTAATGAGTGTTTTCTCGATCGTTAAGCTTTTTGTCTTTCGAATGTGACGGCCGCTGCGTGTGGCAGTTTCAATTTTGCCGTTTTTTAAACAGCTCCGATCGTCTGCAATTACGAGCTGAATAATAATTATACGGGCAGAATTCAAGTGTGTCTCAAATAAAATTATATAATGTAATATGCGGTTTTAAAGGACACCTAAGGATAATAAGAATGCAATTAATTATCGCCCCTGACAATATACGAAAAGCCCACACTAACTCTTTCGCATGAAAAACCTCCCACCGTCCAAGCGAATTCCACAATATCGAAGATCGAAGGGCTATGCGCGTAAAGAAAGCAAAACGAGCCGCCTAACGAAGTGTCTACTCTCCCCCCTCCTGCCCACATACACTTCAATCTCCACCTCCTCCTCCTCCACCCCTGCGCGATGGAATATTTTTCACTGCAAGAAAGAAGAGCCAGGAGAGGGGGGAAATATTATGCATGCGTACGCCTAGCCGAGAAATTTACCCGCCGGCACGTATACACACATACATAACCAAGCGCTCAGCTCGGAAGCTACATCGCGCCTTGACGGATGCATCAGCCTGTCCCTCCGAGCTATTGTGTGTCCTTTTTCTGCTCTTTCCCACAGGAGCGTCTTCGATTTTCGGCCTGTCGCGCTGATGAGCCGGCCTGATGGTTAAAAGTCGTTTTCCTATTACTAGCTGAGGAGATTGTTTATGCGAGAGTTTTCTTCTCGGGGCTCTTATTTTGAAAACTCGCGGAATTTTTCGCATCGACGGAGGCGCGTTCGTTTATACAGCTGGCATACTTAACGCAAGGGTATATACGTGGAATTTTTTAAAAAAGGCTCGCGGTTAAAATTATTTCAGTGCCGCTCGAGCCGCTACTGTTTGCAGTTGGTCGATATTTTGTTTAAAAATAGCGGGGAGGATAAGTACGTGTGCGCGCGAGGAAAAAATAAATGGTTTGCCGAAGGTTTTCCTTTTTGTTTACAAGTTTAGCGTTATTCGCGGGTCGATGTAATGAAATCCGGGAATAAAATTACGGTTGACGAGGATAATTTGTCTCATTGAAATTCAGAGAGATCGCAATCTTATATTTATAGTCGGAGTAATTGTTTCGAAACTTTCATCGCGCGTCTAATTAATAATTATTACACCGAAATATTTGAAAATTATTCGAATAGATAACTCTATCGAGGCATGTTAGCTTTAATTATATTAAGGGGCTTGTTTACCGTGCTACGGGGGCCCCGACTTACTTATACAAAGCATTTTTCGTACTGTCGTTAAAATTAATCGACTATCAAGCTGATGAATAAATCATTTTATCAGGTCAAGATAAATTAGAATGTATTTAATATTAGTTTTCCTTCTGTCTGCATCCAGTCATTAACTTGATTAATTATTAAAGTAGCTTCTTAATTAGATATGTTTTCTCTCGGGATAATAGTTTCGTAATTGAAATTAACAATGGTTCGTAAAAAATAAGAATTCATATCCGCTATCGTTTCCGTTACGATACACCTTTTTTCCTCGATAATTAACCTGTTGTAATTACGTTTATTATAAAACAGATAACGAATCTAGTAAATCTTAATGACATCCAGCCTCGCACTCGTCATACATCAGCAGCTTTATACAAATAAACACAGAAAACAATTTCTCGCTTGTCTCGCCATACCTCACTATTTCCACTTACACATCTTAACTTTCCTAACCTTTATCAACTCATAATAGACCCACTACCTCTCAGCTCACGCACAACACAATTCCCTAAAAACCAGAAAATCCCCAACGCTAATCCCAACACCATCTCCCCTGCCCCTAAAAAAAATCCCAAAGAAACTCATCTCTTCTCAAGCGAACACTCAAGCTTTTTTCGCGGCTCGCTTGAGCCTAGGCACACATACTCTCCTGGCCGCTCGACCGCAAGCTCTCTTTTCTCGTGGCGGCGGCCGGCAAGGAGAGAGAGCACAGCGAGGCGTGATTGACTCGGCGACGGCTACCGCAACCGGACATCGCGTCGTATATAGTATCCTGCGACTGCACTCGGCTCGGCAAAGACCTCCCAAGAGAAAGATCGCTCGTGCGTTTGAGAGATTACGCTCTCTTCCCTTTTTGCCGACTACTGCTCGGTTTAGCCGCGCCGCGCGATCGAGCGGAAGGATAAAGATGTGTTTCTTACTCGTGGAATTTGACAGTGAATATTGCGGGCTTTCTTTGCCAATGGAATTCATTTAAATCAAAACGTTATTTGCAATGGGACGATTGGAATGCGCGAAGAATAGCGATTCGAATCGCGAGCTATATTCAAAACTCACCCTCGGCGCGCAGGCACGTCAAAAAACCGAACGATCCCCGATATTAAGATGTAAAACGTAGAAAAGGGGGAGGAAACAATAGGCGGGGAGCTCGCTCTTGCCGAGAGCCACAGCGCGCTCAGAGCCGAGGAATGAAGTTACGCGAGACGTAAAATAAGGAGAGAGAGAGAATCAGCTTCGCGTAGGCACACAATGCATAAACGACGCCGGAGGCGCATTAGCGCATTAACAATTATATTACGGAAGCTCTCTCTCTCTTATGCGCACGAGTAAGCGAAAGAGAGAGAGAGAGAGAGCTCAGGCAGCGCCCGCAGCGACGTGAGGGCAGAGCAGAACTCGGCGGGGTGGCGCCTGGAAAAATAAACTTAACACGGGGAGAAAGAGGAGAGCTTCTGATAGTACTGCGTGAGATTTGCTTGCTGGATCGTGGAGCTAGGCAGTACGGCCGAGTAGGTACGGATTTTGTTTTTATTCTGCACTAATTTATACAGGACTGGGGGGGAGAGGATGTAGTCTGGTTTTGTTTTATGGCGAGATTTTTTTGCGGGGACTGCTTGTAATTTTCCGTTGGTATGATGCGTTTACTCGGCTATTTGGAGTGGAGAGCTTTGCCTATAGGGTTTCTGTGGATTAATATTTGATTGCTTAGTTTTTTTAAATGAGAAGTGTAATTGTGTGGAAATCTTTTACTTTGTACACGTATTTTGTATCCTATTTCTTTAAAGAATATGTATAAAATGTTATTTTGCTTATTCATTAGCTTATTCTGATATAGTTAGCAAGTGAGCATAAAGTGACCTAAAATAGTATTTTAATTTTCAATAATTATTGATACATATTAATTTTTGAAAGTATGCACATTGCTGCTGAATAATAATTATTGAAAACCAAAACGCTATCTACGTTAAATTTGAAAATACCAAACCAAATTGAATTACGAATCACAATAAACAATATTCAAATTTCAAAACTTATAGTCCTAAACTAAAATCGCTAAACCCAAAGAACTCATCTCCTTTCACCACCCGACAAAAGCTTCCGATCCTCTCTCTCCTCATCCCGAAATCGAGCCATCTCCTAAACCCGAACCCTCGAAAACGACAATTAAACTCCGTGCTCTCGCTCCCTTTGAAAAGAACGCAGCCAACAGCAAGAGCGAAGGGCGTACTCCCAGAACACCAGCTCTCTCTCTCTCTCTCTGTATAAACGACTGGCCGACGAAAGCTCGCGCGCGAGCGGGGGCGGATGATGAAAGGCCAAGGGAGTAAGGCGCGACTAGTTCAGGTGAGACTTAATTAAACAGCCGGCCAGTTCACAAAGTGACCGCGACAACTGGCCTCACTCTCTCAGCAACTCCTTCTCTACACGCTACCAGCTCTCTTTTCCCCTACCACCACAGCACAGCGGCAACAAGCTGCTATACACTCCCGCTCCTCGCGCCTGCGATAATGGTAACTCTACTCTCACTCTGGGCGCTCTTTCGCGCTACTGGAAACTGGAATGCAGGACTCGCGAAAATGGGCACTTGGGGGTATAGGAGACGCCTCCCGCTTGAGGATCTAGACGAAGCCTGCCTCTTTTCTACAGTCGATTTTTAGACTCTCTATAAGCGCGGATATATAGATACGGATTGGAGAGATAAGGCCCGACTGTGTGCATAAGTGGATAATGCGCGGACGGACGCGGATGCGCTCGCGCCCATAAAGTTATTGAAGCAAATTGAGCGTTTGCGGAGAAGCTGCTGGCTCCTACGCGGTTAAGGCCTTTTTCTTATTATTCACATCGCAGCCCCGCGCAACTCGAGTCAATGACAGCGTTTGGGAGTAGCTAAGTGCAGACGGCGCGGACGGCTAGCTGATTACGCGCTTCATTCTCGGAAGCTCGATTTTATAGATTCCGGGTAAAGCTCCGGAGCTCGTTGCAGCCTGGGTAGCTATCAGCCTCGCTGTTTCTGGAAATTTTTCTATTTTTCCGATTTTGAGGAGGTAGACTTTTTCCTCTTATCGCGCCGCTGACTTTGGAGGGGGAATTCAGTTTTTTCATCCTGCCCTCTTGGAGAAAAAAACGTAACGATCTCTTTAATATTCTAATTAAACATGCCTCCGATAGAAGAAAAAAAACTAAGATCGAAGCAGCAGCAAGGCAACAGGCTTTTCTTTCCTTTTTCAGGGAAAGCTTCACTTTGAAGTATCCATACCCCAGCTGCTCGCGTGTGAAAGAGCGCGATCCCTTGGCTTGCGTATACGCGAGAGCTGGAGTATGTGTATAAGTGCATGCTGCATAAAAAGGTATAGATAGAAAACTATATATCGCGACACGCGCGATAACGTGGAGAGCGCGCGGATGCGCGCATTTCTGCGCGCGGCGAGTCCAGTGCACGCAGCGACGCACATTATCGGTGTCGCCTGCATATATATCGCGGAGCGCAACCTCGATACACGCTTATTTTTCTTTTGCCGCGTTTTTATGTGTTTACCGTGTAATTACCGCTAGGCTGTTATTAATTTCTTATTAATAGCTTTCCTATTAACCCTTTAACGTATTGCCTTCGTGGCAAGTCAAAATTAGATGTGGGACAGTTTGCATTTAAACAGAGGCATTTTTATATGGTTTTTTAATCGCTCTTTATTATTCGCGTTCTTCTACTTTTAAAAACTATTCTTTCACGCAAAATTTCAACAAGCAGGAATATTCAGGACTGAAAATAGACTACCTTTTACACTCCATTACATGGCAGTAGCTCTCGCACTCTTTCATGTTACCTCCCCTCCTCGTCCTTCCCGCTTTCCTCTTTCTCTCCTCGCCTCATATCCATTTGCATCCCTTTTCCTCTCTGGCTTCAACATTACTCGCTCGCTCAAACACTTTTCTCTCTGACCGTGCGTTTGTATTCACTGAATCTGCGAGTGCGTCCGTCAGCTATTCACACGTCCTTGGACGTGCCTATGTGAAAAAGTTGAGGAAGCGAAGTGAGAGAGGAAAGACAGAGGACAAAGTTACTATCGGTCGGACATTAGAAAGCTTTGGTGTTAGTCCACAAAAAGAGAGAGAATAGCGCGAAAATGTCGAAAGGCGCTTGAGTAGAAAGCCCTCTTTGTGGCACTCCAGCCGTTTCAGCTCCTATTCCGACTCATTGGCAATTGAGGAATTTGAAGAGAAAGAAGCTTTGTGAGAGAGGAAAGAAGTGAAGCTCGCAAGCTAACGAGATGTCGGCCATTTGGGGCGTGAGCTGCTGCTGGCTC
>UELX01004136.1:0-19483 GCA_900480035.1 Eupelmus urozonus
AATCTATAAATAGAAGACTATTATTTCTCAAATTTTCAGTCGAATCTATAATATATTTATTTAATTAAAGGTAAAAAAGGTAATTTTCCCATAAGAGTCTATATTAAATATTTTATTTTCAATAATTTTTTTCTTTTCTGATCGATCGATGACCCCCATAAAAAATTATTGTAATAGAATTCTCAAAACTCATACTTTCAGTTAATTTTTTTCATTTACTTCTTGTTATTTTTCCTATGATGGCGCAGCTACCTTAAAATTTTTAACATGTTGTTTCGTAAATTTTGGGATAAATATAATATTACCTGAAGTTAATATATTAAAACGCACGTTTTTCCGAGTACATGTTAATAGATAAAATTAAAATTTTAAATTTTATTTGAAATAATTTACGCCTAATTTAAAGAAACCTAATAAGCTGCGTTTATTTTATCGAATTGCATTCAAATATTCTTGCTATGAAATATAGTCTTATTATTTCTGGCTAATTTTATGTATTTCTGATAGCTGGATCCGAATATTTTTATTTTACCGTGAATGGCATTTGATCCGATCCGTATTTCGAGTATCTAAATACTTTTAATATTGGCAGTAATCAGGAATTTCTGTTGTTTTAACAAATTATAAAAACAAAACTAGGATTTCAAGTGATTTTCTTTTAAGCGAAATAGTAGCACCCAAACATTCATAGAATCCTAGTTGCTCTCTGCAGTTAAAATAGGAAAAAAATATTATTTTTTTAATTCAATTAACAAAACCGGGCTATATCAGATTTTAAATTATTTTATTTGGTATTTTACAATGATTAGTTTTTATGTTAACGAACTCAAAGAATTTTTTAAAACTATTTATTTTCTCTCAGTTTCTGCCTGAATGAACGTCAAAAAGTTTAATGCGTAGTTGCTTTCAAAAGAGTACATTCTTTGATCTGCAGTAAATGTTTTTCAAATCAATAAATCAAATGTATATCACATATAAAATATAAAGCTCTAATGAATGCGTTTATTTTATTTCTTTTTTAATTAGTAAATTTTGTAGCGTAATTTTATAACAGCTTGATATCTTGTCATATAATAAAGTATTTTTTAATTAACGATAACTTTGTATTTCAATTAATTAACTAAAGTTTTTACGCTACTAACAATCGTTCCAAATTACTAATAATACCATTCTCACATTTACAACAACAGTAAATATAATTGAAATACAAAGCCTCAATCGAAACCTCATCACCCCCTCTAAAATTCCCATCCCCCATTAAAAAACCATCCTCAAAACAATCTCCTCTCATTTCCGGCGTCCTCCACAACCGCCTCATCCCACACCTCACTCCCTCAACGTCAACAAAAAGCACCGAGCTTTTCGCTTTCTAAATAGTCTGCTTTTTTCTCTCTCCCTCTCGCGTCCCTTTATACAATCCACTCTCTCCTCCATAGCTACGAGCAGAGCTACAGCGGCGCTTGGGGCGTGGAGCCGCTGCTGAGTCCCGCCCCCCAGTACGCCGGGCTGGAGCAGCAGCAGCAGAGGGTGAACCAGGCCGCAGCCAATAGCCTGGCGGCAGCGGCTGCAGCCGCCGCCGCCGCCGCTGCGACCACCTCCGCCTCCTCCGCTGCGCACCCCCAGCAGCAGCCTCAGCAACAGCCGCAGCCGCCGCATCAGCACCAGCCCCAGCAGAGGCTCCAGCAGGAGCACGCGCTCTGCCAGGGTGCGGGGGTGTTGGCTGCGACGCAGGGACTGGGCCAGGTGCCCGGGGCTTTGGGGCCTCAGGATGATCAGGCCAGGCCGAATCTTTGCAGGATTTGCGGGAAGACGTACGCCAGGCCTAGTACGCTCAAGACGCATCTGAGGACGCATTCGGGGGAGAAGCCTTTTAGGTTGGATGTTTATGAGTTTTTTTGGGTAGGGTGGTTGGAGGTGTGTGGGTGAGGATTTTGGGAGTGTCGCTCACGAAATGGTCTGCAGGTCCGACAGTTTTTTACGCTCTAGGTGAAATTGATTTCAGTACAGCGCCATTTTAGAGACGTCTAACCCTCTGGATTATGAATTTTGTTCAAACTTTAAGAGTTTCCGGTTTCAAAATAGAGGAAAACGAAATTTTAGGCTTTCATGCTTTAAATAAATTTAGAATATGAACATTTTTAGTATTATTTATTTATTTTAAATATTTCTTTTTATTCAGTTTTTCACAATTATTGAGATATTCAATCTTTAAAGTTATAGCAGTTTAAAATTAAATAATGAAAATACACCAAATCTATAACTCCAATTTTGTGTCCATTTTTTATACATTTTTTTATTTTCTTTATTTGTCACGCCATATTAAAGGTTTTCTAAATATTTTTAAAAATTTCAATAAAACTTTATTCTGGGTTACTTCGGAATATTGAACTTAAATTTTGCACAGAACGTAATATTACGGAGGAAAGCCGTGTCTTGGTTTTAGACAAATCATTATATTTATTTAGTTTCAAGTGTTTCTCTAACATTTATCTCATAAGATTATTCGATCGGTGAAAATCGAGTTTACAATCCTATTAATTATATCTCAGTTCTGCAAAAAGCATATGTTTTTTTAAAGCATTCGAGTTCAAAATTTTGGATTTCCATATTTTTACACTTGAAAATATACCCTAAAGTTTGAAAAAAAATTCCTGATTCGGAGAGTTGCTCATCACTTTTTAAATTTTTTAAAAGATTAATTACTAAGTGTTTCCCCGTGTTTATACACACAATACAATATTTTTAAAAATGTTTCAGAAATCAAATTAACAAAATAAGGCAATAGTTTGACGGGCAAAGACAAAAGGCCAGTAGCGATTTTATGAAAAAGAAATATGGCTTTTTATTGCATATTTATTTCATCAAAATTTTCTAAAAATATTTTTGAATATTTTCTACACGTGGCGAAACTCTCATATAAACCTTTAAATAACATGTTAAATAAACCAAATTGAGGAAAAACAGATTGTCGTAGAAAGACGCATCTATCGTGGAGAAGTACTTTTAACAGAATATTGCAATGAAAAAAAATGATACTAATGTATACATTGTATTGACATTTGTACCCAAACAAAGAATAAGAAGTTCAAATTATGTTAAAATTACTTTTTTGTTCGTGAATCGAATATTTTTTGAAGCAATTTATATAAAATTTGTTTTAGTGAACAATTCTTTTTTTATTCAACTACGCGTAAAATTAAACTTTACCTATCGAATTCCAAAAAGAGAATACCTCCGACTTGAGTTGAAAGTTTTTGCATTAAAAATAAAATTTTCCATACATTTGTCGTCATTTGAGGAAAATGGGTTTAAAAAAAAATATAATTTTTATGTAGATAAAAAATTCTTTTTTGTGAAAAATATTTTCTATTCAATATTAAATGATAAGAAAAAATTAGGAAGGTATTTTTTTCATAATATTGATGCAGAAGAAAATAAATTTAAAATAAGTGGAATTTAGAAAATTTGTTAGTGGCAATTGCATACACTTAATGGAATAATGGCACAGCTCTGAAAATTTAGAGGACCATTTTGTGAGCGTACGAGATTAAATGACTGAATATTTATTGAAAATCTTAAAATCAAATAAATTTAAATGCATTTTGAGATTATTTTTATTAATTTGATAATAGTTTTTATTTGTTTTTGTATTACAATTTTTTATAAAAGTGATTAGATCGATTCAGGCACATTTTCTACCAAGGTTATTCAATAGTTTTTTTAATTATCAAATTTAATTTTGATTTCATTACTAACAAGAGAAGTTCGCACAGATGAAATTGTGGTTATTATATGGTTTCTGAATCTATAAAAACAAGTTATTTGTCGATGAAACTTTTTGTTGTTCTGAAACTATTGATTTTTTTATCTATTTTATTATTTTAAGAAAATGAAATGTTTATACTGCTATAATGTTTTATACCATTTTCACAATATTATTTTGGATCGTTAATGAAGTTGTTGTACAAAATAGCGATCTTTAAAAGTAGCACTCGTCTTATTACATAGTACGCATGTGCAATTTTTCATAAAAACGGATACCAATTTTAGTTTTGTTGAATAAAAGTCAACGATTTTAACGTAAAAAAACTAAGTAATGTAATTTTTTTTTACATTTATGACAATTACTTTGTTTACTGGGTTATATTTAATAAAAATAAGTAGATAAGTAAATAATAAGTAGATTCTTCTACTGCAAAAACCCAGTAAAAGAACGCTTTACCAAATAATTATTTTGAGTGCAACTACTCTGTTACAAAAAAAAGTCAACATTAAGCATTATCTTGAATCCCGATTCACAAAGTGCAAATATTTCTTACAAATTTTACCAAAAATAAAACATAAACATTTATTTTATGTTATTCATAATCACAGGTGCCATGCCTGCTCGAAAGCGTTTAGCCAGGCGGCAAATTTGACGGCTCATGCGAGGACGCACTCTGGAGAAAAGCCCTTTCGATGTCCGGTCTGCGACAGAAGATTCTCACAGAGCAGCTCCGTCACGACGCATATGAGAACGCATTCTGGAGAACGACCTTACAGGTACTATTATAAAACGATAAATTGCTTTTTTTGTAATGAATTAATTTGCTGAGAATAAGTTACGTAATAATAATTTTAATATTAAAGTACAAAATTATGTGAAATTATAAGTTTTTATTGGAATTTAAAAAACGTGTTTTGAAATTAATTACTTTAGACTACTATATTTGACTTGAATTGCCCTCGATCAATTTTCAACTTTTTGTGTACGATACAATTAATATTTATAAAAAATTATTTCTATACAGCATAGAATATAAAAGTTTATTCAAAATAATAGATACAAAAAAAATCATAAAATTTCGTTAAAATAAAAATGCTTGTCCTAAGAAAAGAAATTTAAAACCAATAATAAATTTTTTACTTTTTCATTTATTATACAAGTCACTTTGATAATCCAACTCGACAAACATCAGCTTTAAAAAATATAGCAATATCTCCTTCTAATCCACATCACTCGGCCCACAGGTGTCGATTCTGCAAGAAAGCCTTCTCGGACAGCTCGACACTGACCAAGCACTTGCGCATCCATTCCGGCGAAAAGCCCTACCAGTGCAAGCTCTGCCTGCTGCGCTTCAGCCAGAGCGGCAACCTCAACAGGCACATGCGGGTCCACGGCGGCTCTCTGACGTGACAAAGTACCAGCTTCGCCGGTATCGTCGACCACGACGCTCTGCCCCAGTGCTGTCGAATACCCGTCATTCGACTCGGAACGAGCTTACAACGAAAACCGTAGAATCATCGTCGAAGGGATCCTCCTCCTCTGCTGGACGACGGCTTCCCCATTGTCGACGCGATGAATTTTTTTGTAAAAGCTACATTTTTCATGTTGTTTTTTTTTCTCTCGAAAACGATAAAAAAATAAGAAATAAGATAAAAAAAAAAGTAAGAAATGAAAGAAGAAACGAAAGTCTAGTGATTATTATTTTTTACGAAGATAACAAGCGCGTCCGAGGTTTGCTTTGCATCGAGAATAAGAAAATGTTGCTTCGACGTTTTGACTTCGTGTTTTTTAGATAATTAAATGAAGAAAAATGTTTGCTAAGTCGCTTTAATCGAGTGTAAATTTTTAAAATTAAAACGAACTTAAAAAACAATGTGAAACTAGTCTAAAGTATCAAAGAATAAACAATTTGTGCATAGTAAAAAGAAATAATGAAAAATGAAAAAAATAAAACCAAAAAGAGGATGGGTGAAACGATTTAGATACAGACCTGCGGCATTCATACACCACAGCACCGTTGATTATTGTACAAATATTGTATTTATTATAATTATTATTATTAATTATAATTAATATTAATGTTGCTGTTTTCACCACTTTCAATTCTCATCTTGTGTGGTTTTATTCTTCGCCGACTTTAAACTTTATTATTTCTTCATTTTTAGTTTTTTTCAATTTTTTTTCTCTCTCGCTCTCTCTCAATCGTTCTATCGTCAAATCCGCGTATTTTTTTTTTCTTGCCATTTTTCGTCGACTTTTTCGTTTCGCGCATCTTATATATCCCTATTTTGCATTAAAAACGAAATGACATCTCGACGTCGCTTAGATTAAAAACAAAACGCAAACGAGACATACATATTTCAATATTCGTAGCGAAAAAGTCAAGGAACCAACTGCTTTGTAAAAAAGACTTTTCTTTTTATCTTAAAAACGACCATAATAAATGACGCGGAGTATCTGGAATCTTTCATTTTCGTATATCGCGTGCATCGTACAATAAGTTTAACGTAGAAGAAATAGCGGTATATGGAGTGGAGTAAGGGGGCGGGGAGAAGAAGGAGGTCTGGTTTTTCTATCGTGGTTGTATTTTTCAATCTTGATTCTCATCGATGCATCATGATTTCATTGTCTACAATTTAATTTGTCTCATTCTCTCAATTCACTTTTTTATCGTCTTTTTTTATAATCAAAACTTTAAAGAACAACTCTTGTATTACCATTAATATTTTTTTTAGAAAACCTTTCCTTCGCATGTTTCCTATTATTTCTCGGGTTCATTCACTCCGTTCACTCTTTTTTTTTCTATATATAATGATGCATTTATAAGTCATAATATTCTTAAATAAAAAAAATTCGATAATGTCTCTACTTGTATTATACGGATGCACAAGGACAAGTTGGCCCCAGACTCTTGTCTTTAGTGGATAGTTTAAATTTCAAATTTGTATATAGAGTTCTATTGTATTTGTATTAAAGATTGAATCAAAGTTATATAGCCGTTTGGTATTGCGGGGCCACCTTGTCATTATCAACCGTATTTATGTATTTCTTGCTTTTCTTTTATGTAGCATACTCCTGTTTAAAAAATGTAAATGTCGCCTTTGTCACACTGCATTCATTTTTTCTTCTTTTATGTGATGCTTTATATAGTTTATTGATCTCTCGTTCGTCCACACACATCCATTCACGCATCCTTTCTTTCCCTTACTTTCTTAATGGAAGAAAAAAAATCAATTGCATTTTCAAGAGGCTTCTGAACCCAGTAAAAGAGTAGAAGACCCCTGACAATGTTAGACTTTGCACTTCAATCTTGAAATTGTCTTCAATCGCTGTTAGCATTTTTTCTTTGTATGGAATGGTTTTGGAGCCTACAAAATCAATTGAATGTTTCGAGAAACTTTTATTTTTAATATAATTAATTTTATTTATATAAAGTTTTCTTTTTTTTTAAATAATATATTGAGTTTTCAATGTAATATCGTGTCATTTACGTCTTTAGAGTTCAAGTTTAAAAAATATTTAAAATTGAAATGAAACATAATCATTTAATCAACAAATTTTGTTGTTTTAAGTGAAAACAAATTATGCTTAAATTATCATAATTATCAATTTAAGCCTCTCAGTAATTTATGACGGTTTTTTTTCTTTTGTAACAGTAACACTTGAAACCGAATCGATATGTGTGCGTTTCTAAAATAGATCTTTGCGTATTTACTTTTTATTCTATCGTTAATATTATTATCAAAGTCGTCACCGTCGTCGACCTCGTCGTGAATGTCAATCACTCCACGTTATTTTCACTTTTCCCTTCCCTAAAAAACAAACGAAAAACAAACAGGGTAAATTTTCTATTTTGCAATTCTTTTTATCTACTTTATATAATTTTTAATCAAAAAATGTTTAATGTCCATGTTATATTCAATCATCGAATTATCAATAAAATTTGCTGGTACCGTGTTCTAACGGTTCTTTACAACATGCTCATTGCTAAATCTATTAACTTTCATTCACAGACAATCAAACAATTTCGTTCATTCCATTAAAATTATGAAGAAATATTCATACTGAAAATTTAAAAAGAAGAAGGCAAATTTATTTACTTTTTAAATTAAATAATGATTTTCATTCGCCGTGAAATAATGTGAGTACATGATAGTTAAATGAAAACGAATGTTCTTTTTTTTAAATTTCAGTACGAGATAACTTCCTTTTCAACTGGTAGACAAGTATAATGTAAATTGAAATTGTAAAACAAAAGCTACCTCAAATCAATTTTTATCTTTCTGCACAAGAATACTTCATAACATCGGTGATGGTTACGCCATTCAAGACGACAAAGCGCCAATACATACAACTAAAAATTCTTCACTTCGTTCTAAAGACACTGTGGCACAGCTTTGATCTTTTTAGAAACGTTCGGGGTACGCTTTGACAATGCTCCTTGATTTTCAAAAATACAAAGTAGACGCACATTCAAGACATTAACGTAGTCGTAAAACTCGTTACGAATGCGTAAAATTATAACAAGACTAAGACAGATATAAAATTTAAAATGAGATATTTGTCAACTTTTAATATACAATCTGTTTTTAAGTTTTTTTTTTTCTCGATTTGTAGATTGTCTCACTTATGTATGCATGGAATTTATTTATTTATTTTTTTTTTTCATTTCATCTTAAACATGTAATAATTAAAATATCAATATTTAAATCTAAATTCCAATGGTTATAAAGTTCTTAATGTTGTGTAAGCTATTAAATGCTCGCTAAGTGCAACTGGGGAGCATTTGTTCGTACCTTGCATGACTGAACCGAACATATTATTAATTATGAATTACTGACACAGCAGTCTTCTACTTAAAAAAAAAATGAGAAACTTAGAAGAAATTAGTTTATAGATAAACAGATAAACTCGACTTGACACCATGAACCCCCTAAAGGAAAATAAAGCCAAGTTTAGTGCTCCTACGGTATTCAAGATAATCAAGAATTTCCGAACTAAAGGTTATCCAAGGAATATACAACGAATCGCATATCGCAAATCATAATAACGGCTCCGTGCCAGTCGACAAGTACAGCGCATACCGACCAAAAAAGGAAAAACGTCCACAATCGCAGGGTAATTGTCGTTGAGAGTGCATAAATGTAAACTTATATAAAGAAGCGTGTGTGTATATATTTATATATATAGTTTTTGTTGTATAAATGAAAGAAACAAAAGTTGGGTCGTCGGCACGGAGCACGCTTGTTTTTTTTTTCTCGAGCGCGCGGGTCGGCGAAACGAAACATTCTTACTGCATCTCTCTTGCTCTCACGTTTGTTCTCGTTCGTTCCATATTCACGTGTGTTGTGGGCATTCTCGGCACTCTCACTCTGACTCGACAGTACTTCGTCCACTCGTCGCTCTAAGCAGCTGTTGCGCGCTTTTGCGTGATATTTGGTCTCGACGATGATGAAGAAGAAGAAGAAGAAGAATAAGGAGAAGACACTAGCCGCTACTGCTGCTGTTGCTGCTGTTGGTGGTGGTGGTGTTGGTGGTGATTGTTGTAGCTTGTCGTGTAGGGTGGTGTCGTTGGGTATTAAAATGGCTAAGGGAGTTGTAGTTGTTGTTGTTGTAGTAGTAGTTGCTGATGTTGCTGTTGTTGAATGTAAGGATGGTCGCGGCGCCGCTGGAGTGGAGATGCTGCTGCTGGAGGCTCGGGGATGACGTTGTTGCAGGGCTGGATGGGCGTTGTTCAGGGTCAACGGGGACTCGGGGCGGGCGGGCTCGGCCGCGGGTCGGGCTCGCTCACTATGCTGTGTGGTAGGCCGGCCAGTCCGGCCGGTGGTGGGGCGGACGCGGGGCCCCCAGCGCCGGCACCGCCGCCACCCACGGTCGGGCCCGAGGGGCCTGTCGGACCCCCGCCGCCTCCCGCCGAGGAGTTGGGTCCGCCGGGGCCGCCAGCTCCGGCACCACCACCGGCGACCGAGTGGCCGCCGGGTGGCGGGGGTGCTGAATCGTGCGGAGTCGTCGAGTGGGCCTGCTGCACCGGCAGGGCGCCCGCGTAGTAGCCGCCGTTGATGCCCTCCGGGTAGCTGCTGCGGAGAAAGCGAAAAGAAATTGGCCACTTGGACTTTTTATGCGAATCTCGCAGGACATCTCTCTCTTTCTCGTCGGCTCATTTTGCGACTTTCTTTTTGCTTTTCTCACTCTCGACTCTCGACTTTACTTTACTTTGTCTCTTTCTCTCTTTTTTGACATTTCTTATTGCGTGTCTTTGCGGTAGGATCGGTATATCTCTGTCTGTTTCACTTTCCTCGCTAATACGAGTCTGTGTCTTAACATCTGCTTGAAAATCTGTTTCTGCAAAAATTACGGATTGCTTTTTTTTCGTAACCGGGCCCAAGAGAAAGAGCTAAGTTTTATAATATGGCTAAGTTGCATTTTGCATTTCGTAGGTAAAGGCGTGCATGCTACAGTTGTCATGAGTCAAGTTTTTGCTTTTTTGGCTTTATGCGCAAGAAAAATAACAAACGACGCGACTGATGCCACGATAGTTTCTTATTTTTGCATTTTTGCTTCTAGCACTACTAATTGTTTTATTGATATTAAAGAATGGTAACAGTTTTATTTAAATAGCAAGAAGTGAGAATTTTTTTTGTAAAATAAATTTATTTCACTTTTTTTTAACAACTGTCACTTGTTTTTTTTTCTTTTTTTTTGCGTATTCTTTATTACCTATGTACAAATTTTTAAAGATTGACACAGAGAGCTTTTGTTTCTACTGTTTGCTCAGCGAGCAAAGAAAAACTGAATTTTTAAATTGTCATTGAAAAATTCAATTTTGCTTTACTCCGAGATACATGAGATTTGCCTTAATTGCTGTATTTACATTATTTTGTCAGAAAATTCTAAACTCGACGCTTGACGACTGTACTAGTCGTAGCGAATTTCAAGTATCGAGAGAAAGAACCTTACCCAGTAGTTGACAGGAAGTATTCCTTATTGACGCAATTTCTCAAACAATCTGGTATACGACCGACAATTGCTCGCCGTATTTCACTTGCAGCCATTTCACGAAGTTCCGTGCAGCTTGCATCACTGTAGAATGCAGCGTGAGGCGTGCATAATAAATTTGGTGCGTCCTTTAATGGACCTAAACAAAAAATACACAGTAGAGATTATTAAGAGGATTTCGTTTAATATTGTCAAAAATTAGCATATAAAAGCTTAAATTTTTAAAACATGCAATTTATTATTAAAACATATACGTTTGAGGAAAACATATTGTACAACGAAAATGTTTGATTTATGTGCATTAATAAGTGGATAAATGCATGCAAAAAAATTGATTGAATCATTCATTGTACAAAATATTTAAAGGGTATGGCTAGGAATAAGAGTACAAGGATTGATGAATGGAAAACAAACAAACAAAATGTGTAACAAATTAGAAACACAAACTACCAATAGCATATTTAACAATTCCAAAAATCAAGCAGGAAGCGTTAAAGTGAAGGGGTTGGTTAAGGGTTAGGTTAGATAAGACTCACATTGCGAGGACTGACCCTGAAAGACATTGTATGGTTCATTTTCGTGGACATCAAGAGCAGCTGCTCGAATTCTACCCTGTTTTAACGCAGCAGCTAATGCATCATCATCCACTAAACCTCCTCGTGCTGTATTTACTAAAAATGCTCCTGGTCTCATCTAAACACAGAAATCAAGAAAATTATAATTTTGTTTCTCATGAAAATTATCACTATGTTATACTAAAATAGCATACCTGTTTGATAGTGAATTCATTAATTAAATGATGATTGTGCTCATTCAAGGTACAGTGTAAAGATACACAGTCTGATTGAAACAGCAAATCCTAGAAACAGAATTTGCAACTTTAAAGTTAACTATACATTCACTAGAAATTTGTAAAAATTATTAATAATTTAGAAATATTCTAACCTGTAGTGTATAAACCCTAGTAAGACCAAGGGATTTTTCTATACCATCAGGAAGGTATGGATCATAGAATATAACATTAAAACCAAAAGCCTTTGCACGCAGAGCAACAGCTGAACCGATCCTGCCTAACCCCACAATTCCAAGAGTGTCTCCCCGTATCCTAGCACATCCTTGTGCCGCCTCTCTTACCTAGTAATTTAATTTAATAATGAGAATCAACAAACGCAACATTTTTTATTTTTCAATTTATAGTTTTGTTTTGTAATGAATTTTTTTTATAATTAATATACACAATATGTATGCATACCTGTTCTGGTCCTGTGAATTTTTTGCCTTCGCGAACCATGTTCGCTAACCAATATGTACGTCTGTAGAGATTTAAAATGAGGCAAAGAGTGGTGTCCGCTACTTCTTCAACTCCATAGCCAGGCACATTGCACACTGCGATGCCAAGCTCACCAGCCGCTTTGACATCAATGTTGTCAACTCCTGAACCAATTCTCACGATGATTCGCAGAGTCTTAAATTTTTCAAGGTCTTCCTTGGTCAGTATTATGGTATGCCACATAAGAGCACCTACTGCCTCGTTCAATACCTATAAAAGTACAAAATGATGGTAAAATATTTGGCGAGTTCAAGCTAAAACTGACGTCTACGAGTCTGCCAAGAAACAATATTAACCTTTTCGTGTATTTCAGATGTGGACTGTGCGTCGCAGAAGGCCACAGTTGCAACATCTTTGAGAATGGGCATTTCGATGGAGCAGTCACGTCCATCGAGCAACGCCACCAGTGGTCTGGTCTGGATGGGCCCATTGGTGATTGGGCCCCTTAGGTTTTCCATTCGAGGGCGTTTGGGCATCATCTTCCGTTTGTCCATCGGTCAGATAGCCCCCCCAAGTGTAATAATATTCACCTCCTCCTCTCGTTAAACAAAGCAACACGGTCACACAGATTTGGCCAACTCTACGTATGAACAATGCGCACTCTCACTAAACAGTGTTGTGTCCCCTGTCTGCTACTTTGTTGGAGCTGTACTGGGCTAGCGGTGGGACACTCTGCTTCGTCACACCAACTCCTGTGGTGATGCTGGCTTGTGGTCGGTTTTAGGGCAGGAACCGCCGAACCTCCAATACATCACGGCTCCCTGAACGCTGCCACCTGCAATTTCAAAAGAGCAAAACCGGTGATTCTCTAGCCAAGCCTTCCACTACACCGAAAGAGAAAGAGACGGAGAGAGAGAGAGAGAGAGAGAGAGAGGGAGCAGACTCGCCCATTACACACACACAAATTGGAGGTTAGAGACGAGCTGCTTATGTTACTGTACACGGGCGCATGCAAGCCCCTTCGCGGCAATCTCACTCGCAACGGACAAACAAACACTTGACCCGCTCGAAACAATCAAAAAACACTAGAGCACCGCCTCTCTCCTATCCTCAACACTCGAGAAGACAGACAGCAGTAGCAGCAGCAGCGTGCGGCCAGCCCGAACTCGATCGCACGCTTGCACTTGCTCCCGCGGCGTCGTTTTCCCGAGTCTACACAAAAGCACACTAAAGCCGTATATACTCTGTCTTCAAACCCGCACCATGGGGAAATGCCGAAGTTGTCGAACGCTGAACCAGAGAGAGAGAGAGAGAAAGAAAGAGAGAGAGAGAGAGAGAAAGATGGGACGTCGACGTCGGAAGAGAGGAAGAAAGTGCGCTGGCTCTCGGCGGCGACGCGACTGGACTACTACACTACCGCTACGCGCTATCCGTGCGCTCTCTCAGCTCTCTCTGTGTGTGCGCTGCCGCCGTACAGCAGGCTCGTAAGTGTGCGTGTGCTCCGCTGGCCGTGGCGTCGTCTCTCCGATCGGCGGCGCGTATACACACTAATACTAGCCAGAGTGCGAAATCACGTTGCAAGAGAGGAAGCCGTCTCTCTATACGCGGCACTCATACATAGAGAGCTGCAGCAGTCCAGGGGAGAGACGCTGCAACAACGCGCTACTATGCACCTATATACCGAAAAGGACGCGCGCGCTTCTCTCCCGCACACCACGAGAGTCACACTCTCTTTCTGCATGCACACGCACAAGCGAGCTCTCTGCGCGCTCTCGGACACTCCTGAGGCTTTTGTGTATATACGTGTGATAGAAGCGGCGGGATGCGGCCGGCTCTCTATCTTATGCGGGACGCGCGCCGAGTTTATAGGTTAAACCCCCTCGGCCGAGAAACAGAGTGAGAGAGAGAGAGAGAGAGCTTAGAGTGTGCGTGGTATATACACCGGCACGCAACGTTGCGCGCGCGCGAGCGTCTCCCGAGAAAGGCTTTTTCCTCTCTCTCTCTCTCTCTCTCTCACCTGCGCTCACCGGCGCCCCTGGATTTAATATATCTCTGTGTACCCTATGCGCTTGTGTATAGTATATATCTATATAGCCTGTTTAATAGAGAGCTGACCTACGCGAGAGTAGTACCTTCGCGGAGGCTGCTGGCCCCGACGTAGCAGCACGCACAAATGGATGGATATATACCCGGAACGTGCGATCTTCCCTCTCTCTCTCTCTCTCTGGTTCATCCGTTCCGTCTTTGCCATATACACGCGGGCCGGGGATACACAGAGAGAGAGAGAGAGAGTTTTGTGGGAGCGAGAAAGAGAGAGACGAGCTCGGCTGGGGCTAACGTTTTCAGGACGGTTAATAAAGAGCTTGCCGCGCGCGCAGCAGCCGCTTGCGCGCGCGCTGGTCACTGGGTCGACGTTTTCAGACCATTTTCGAACTAATTGTTCGCCGATGCTGCTGCGCGGTGTGTGCGCTCCGCGAGCGCGCGGAGAGCGCCCAGAGCGCCGGCATTCCCCTCCCGTTCGATATATCTTCTCTCTCTCTCTCTATTCTTTCGCGCGCGCACTGGATGCACTAGGCACACGATGACGAGAGGGAGAGAGACTATATATACACAAGAGTGCACGCGCTCGTGGTTGTTACGTCGAATTCCGGTTCATGAATGATGCGACGATGACAACGGAGCGCGCGGCGTCAATGAGCACGTGCATATTAGCGCGAAAAATCCGGAGCGCTCCGAAATACTTTTTAACTAAGGATACATAGAGGGGGGGACGATTAAAGAGCCGGCTGACTGTGTATATATACACGTACGGGGCAAAGTTTCGCTCCACGAGCACATATATTGTTATGTTGGCGTAATATGCGGGAAAGTGCTGAGACTGGCATAACGGAGCGGCCGGTGGGAGAGAGAGAGAGAGCGGAGCGAAAGTCAAGAGACACACACAGGCGATACGTGGCGCCCTCCGATGCGTATATAGAAGCTTCTTCCGATAATTGCAGGAGAGGACGAGGAGCGCAGGCTCGACTACACACGCATACTTAGATGTTTGACCGACGTATATACATGACGAATCGAAGCGCGCTGGCTATTCGAAGCCCGCTTGATGATCTTGAGTATAAAAGCGAAGCTAGACGTATACCTTAAGGCTGACGCGCCGCGAAAGGGCTAAGATCGCGTAATCGGAAATATGGCCTGCGGAGGCCATAAAACGGAGTGAGATGCCTGGGCTAGCCCCGAGAGCGAGCGATACTAACGCGAAGTGCAAACCCAAGCACTTTGCGAGAGAGAGAGAGAGAGAGAGACTTGGGCGAGAGCGCGCACATGTTGTGCCAACTCAGCGAAAATACAGAGAGAGAGATGCTCAGTCAAAGGGAAAAAAGGAAGGAGATTAACTCCGATTCTGCTGCGACGCTTTTTTTCTCTCTCTCCTCCGGATTAGAAAGAGGTCACGCAAAAACTTAGAGCCGCCGCGGCGGTTAAATTCGAAGCCTTTAGCGTAATCTCGCGAGGCGAGACTTTTGCAAGGAGGTGGGGGGGTGGATGCTCCGCGCGAGGGCGAAGTTATCCAATTATTGTCTAACCTGGGAGGCAACTTTGCGCGCGCGCGCCGGTATGAGGGTGAGAGAGGCGGTTCCCCTACTCTAGCGTCTTCAATCGAGCTGCCGCGATAAAGTAAACTTTCTTTCAAAACTCGCCGGGGAGAGGCGGCACATGGAGCGGGCTTTTTATTATACCGCTGACGCGCCCGGGCACGGCAACGACTTTTTCTAATCTAAACGACAGCTGAGCGATTTAAAGCCCGTCTTCTTCTTTTAATTCGCCACTTTGTTGTAGCTCGCTTTTGACGCGCTGCTTTTTCGACTTTTACGAGTGTTGCGCGAGTAGTTAATAGTTTTATGGCTAAGGAAGTTTGTTGTTATGGAGGATTGAAATCGCGGCCTGTATAATGTAAGGGAGTGAGCAACTTTTTCAAAGCGGCGACTTGCGGGCCGATTAATTACGAGCGGCGCAAAAAAGAGTGATTCATTAATTACGCGCGGGACGAAGTTGGATCGTCGCGACTGATGTTATAATGCGGCTTTCGTACGTTTTTCTGCATTCAATTGCAGCTGAGCAAACTGACGAAAAACACTTATCTCTCGATCGCCGAAAAAAGCAGACGTGAAAATAGCGCGACAAACGGGCCGTAATCTCAGAAAAGAAAATCGCTGATGCACGCTTATATATACAGTTATACAGGCATATCGGTCGGAATTAATTCGAGCGTGAGCAAAATTGTTTCCAACTCGGAATTTCGCGCGGGCGGCTGGCACAATATACATAAAGCACAGACAGCGGCAGAGCCAACTCTGATAATCCATCGATTAATTAATCAAAAGTTCTGGGAAGGGGGGGAGAGAAACGGAGAGCTGCTGCAACCCTCGCCGAATACCCAGCGGACAGCCGAGGTATGATCGTGGCGGGGGTATAGCCGCACGCTTCTGCAGATGTAAATGTATATGTAAATGTAAATGTAAATGGTTTGTTGGACTAGGGAAGGAGGGAGGGAGGCAGTGTCGGCGACTACTTCGGAGAGGTATATAGGAGAGAGTCGAGGCGTGCGCTTCGAGTCTGCGAGAGAGAAGCAAAGTTTCGGCTGCGCGCGGGGAGGGAGGAGAGAACTTAACTGAGTTAACTTTGCTGCCGAAGCAAACTTTCCGCCAACTTTAAGTAGTCGCCTCCGTCTCGCTCCCGCCGCGAATCCTCTCCTTTCATCTCATTCTAGTTCCTCGTCGTGCCTCTGCTCTCTCCCCTCTTTCACTCCCCCGCTCCTTATACTTTCGTTTCTCTCTCTCTCTCTCTCTCTCTCACGCCTGCGCTCGGGCGCTTCCTTTTTATTTTCTCATTTTCTCGTTCCCTCGTCTCCACGCGCGCAAGGCCTCTTGTATAGATATATAATACCATTCTCCTTTCCAGCTCTCTCTCTCTCTCTCTCGCACCTATCCGTCTATTTTATCTATACCTTTTTTTTGTCAGTCGGCCCACTCTCCGAAAAGCCGAGAGGAGAGCGAACAAGCAAAGTTGGTAATGCCAGAATGACGCAGTTGTTAGGGTATATAGAACGCGTGTCCGCTTATCATTTATCTCGCTGGCTCATCGACTTGCAGCCCGCGCGCTTCGAAAAACTTCTTCGCCTCACTTGTACTTTTATAGCGTTACGTTTGACTATTTTTAGAAGCAAGACTATGTATACAGCACGAGTGCCGTATCTCTTTTCCTCGCGAACGCCGGAATATGCTTTCGTAATTGGTCTCGATTTTATGGAAGAGAGCGAGGATATCCTGACGCGGGAGAGCGAGATTATCGAGAGCGAAAACGATTGCCTGATCGCGCGTTTTAATGTTTCTTAATCGGAAGATGTAAACATGAAAGTGATGAATTTATTAAGCGATAATATGACGCGTTACTGTACTATGATCAAACTATACAGTCGCTTTAAAAAACACCAAAAATGTATTCGCAACAATTACGAACTTAAGCAAACTCAAACCAATCAAACAAACAATCCTCGTTTATAAAACCATAATGCTCACACGAAATACGGGAAACGCAAATACACGCAAGAGACGAGCTTTACGGCGAAGTGTTTTCGCTTCCGCCGATGAAGCGAGCGCGCGTCCCGATATAATTTCGGCCGGACTTTCTTTGTTCTCGCTCTCGTCGGCCTGTATACCCTTTTTCTTTTCCCCACGCGGCGGCGGCGCATTGTGCAAGCCGTTATAAGCCGCGTTTATAACAAGGAAACAAAGCCAGCTTTTTTTAGGAAGCCGACTTTCCAACCGACACTCTGCCCTGTGACGTTTATTATATTTTACTTAAGAGCCGCTTTTATTAATGAGCGGGATGCGCGATTTGGCCGGAATATAAGGCGATAAGGAAAAACTTTCTATAACGATGAGCTCGACGATTTGATATTGCGGAGAGCGGGACTTTATGGCTGGCGTGACGATGATGTATATATACGTGTACGTACGCGTGCGAGTGCTTTATGTCAACGAGCATCGCGCATCAGAGCTGGATTCGAGGATAAAAAGGTTATGCAACGCCGAGAGCGGAGACACGAAGTTATTGTCGTGTTTTCGAGGATTTGAGGTGCGCGGAGGGAAAAACGGAGTAGTTTTAATGGATAAGAAAGTTTTGAAACTGGGTCTTTATTTGAGTATAGGGAGCTTGTTCGATGTTTCGATCGGAGTGACGTAGTGTGTTTATGTTATGTAAGATTTGACAAAGTTTTAGTTTTGATTGTAAGCTTTAAGGTTAAAGCGGAAACTTTGTAATTAGGATGTACAATCGATTTCGGAAGTAAGAAATTAGCGGGAATTAAAATAATTATCCCACTCGAGTTTAAACGGCTCCGAAAGTTTACGAGCGCGGCTTTCGAAAAATCAGATCATTCAATTTGATCATATTGTAGCTGTATTATTGCGTTACTCCCGTAATTTGTTAAGTAAATCCGTTAAAGTTTTCTTCTCAGTTTGAAATTTTCGAAAAACTTTTATTTCCACCAATGGAATTCTTCTGTCATCGCGACAAAAGTATTCCAGTGGAAAAGTTCTGACAAAAGTAACTTCGGGCCGCGCGCGCTCGAGCTAACAAAAGTTTTCTGTTGCTAGGCGCTATTGGCTGACGGAAAATTGCCGCACGCTTTCGATAATTCCAGATTAAATACGTGCACTCGCTAATTCGTCCCTTTTGATATTTTAGATAGCGGCATTATTTACAAGCTTCAGAATGGATTTAACTTTAATTTTTAAACTTGATCGATACGACGAACTTTGGCTGGCTTTTAAAAACTTTCAATTAACGGCTTTTAATAACTTTATTCTGAAGATCTAATGCGCTCCGCGTTAGTTTTATTTTAAGCGCCCAATTAGGAGGTAACATTTTTCTTTTCAATTAGAGTGTTTTACATTAAAAAAGAGCCAGCCAAGTTTTTTAATATAACTACGCAGTTTTAAAAAAAAAAATGAAAAAAAAAAGCTGTGAGCTCTCGCGACACAAGCACTTGTCGCTTTTAATTACTATAATTAGAGTGAAAATGATCTCCAACCTGCCGCGCGCGCGCGTTATTCTTCCGCGAGAAATCAAGACTAATCCGTCAGCGTAAAAATTCCCTCTCCCAAAACATATCCGCAAAAAAAGCACCTCGGTAATTGGTTAATCGCTTAATTGAAACATAAATTCCTCGTGAAAAACGTATCGAGTTTCGCCTCCTCCTCCTCCTCCGGGTTACGCAAAATGTAAATAGCCGGGGCGAGATACACGGCAAAAGTCATTCAATCACTCGCTCTCCGAGCGAGGGGCAAATCAAATCAAATCCAAGTTGGATAAGTGCGGAAGATTTCGCCGCTTCAGCAAGTATATATAACCCGTTCGGAAGTTCCGCCGGCGGCTGTGGCAGGGTGGGGGGG
>UELX01004137.1:0-19468 GCA_900480035.1 Eupelmus urozonus
ATGAGAAGTTAACGCACATGTTGCGAACAATATTTTATGATATCAGTATGCGTAAAATTGCACTTTTAAAAATATGCTAAATGTGTAAAGTGCAACTTTACGCATACTATATCATAAAATATTTAACGATTTAATTTATTTCGGCAAATTCGTATTTTGCTTAATTTGACTGACTCAAATATAAACAGGTGATGACGGATATTTTCATTAATCAATCCTTTTTCGTAGTCATCAATTTGAAGCTGCGTCATTGGGACGTCTGAAATTTTGTTTTTAAAATTGGATACATTAAACATCCTGTAGCTCAGCAAATCAAACTGTCCACAAGTGGCTATTATGAATCCTGAAATTATAGTGTCGGCTAGAATTCCAATGACAGAACTGCAGATTATAGCTAGTGCTTCGGGTACGTAGATGAGCCAGAATTTTGATTCGGGTTTTTCGTCGAAGGGAAGCCAAATTTTGAAAGGTAGAATTCGATGGTTTTTGGTCTGGAAGAATGGGGCTAAGAGCCATATCGTAACTGTTGTCTCGATAAGCGAAGCGCACGTTATTGTTAGGTATCTATTTTGATTATAAGATAATGTTAGTACAAAAGTAACTAAGCTCAAAAGTGCGAAACCTAGAAGTAAAAAGTTTAGAACCTACATTTTAATCTTCATAAAAGTTCAAAATTTAAGTTTTAATTCATAAAATAATTTTTATTTACTAAATTTAATATCATGAAAGTATATATACAATATTCTTAAAATACTGCTACAATACTGGGACAATATTAGTACAATCAGTATATTTATATTGTTTCAATATCGTAGGAAAATTGTAACAATATTGTGTTAGTATTGTTTCAATATTGTAGTAATATTGTTGCAATATTGACAGAATATCAACACAGTATTGTTACAATATTGAAAGAATATTAACACAATATTGTTACAATATTGACAGAATATCAACACAGTATTGTTACAATATTGAAAGAATATCAACACAAGATTGTAACAATGTTGCAACAGTATTAACACAATGTTGATACCATATTAATGCAGTATTTTGTATAATACCTGTCAAATATTGCTAAAATATCAATGCCATTTTGCTACAATAATACAATGCAACATTTTACTAGTATTTTAACAATATTATTATAGATTTGTATTATATTCTTCTATATAATATTGTTACAGTTATGTTGCTTTAATATCTATAAAATATTGCTGAGACAAATAATTGATGCAATAATGGTACAATATTGGTTTAGAACCTACATTTAAGCCTGAAAGCTACTTTAAGGATTAAAACCTTCATTTTAAACTTTTACAAAGATAAAAATGTAGGTTTTAAATTTTTTACTTAAAGATTTTGCACTATTAAGTTTAGAGTGTACAAAATAAAATTTAAGAAAAGTATATTTAATTTAATAATCTGCAAATACAAACCTTATATTTTTGTCATATTTATCACATATGACTTTTTCAAAACTACACTGAGGTCTAGCACAGTTTGACAAAAGTCTGTTTGAGAGTTTGACTATATTATTCCGTCGAAGTAGAAAAAAAATAGATTTGACAGTACCAGAAATTACTGTTAAAGTTAAGAACAATGTTTCGGCAAATTCATTAAAATCAATTTCTTGAACAGCTAGCCGACTTATTAGTCCGAAGGTTAATAAAAATTGTAACGGAAAAAAAATTATACTAGAAAGATCATTAAATACTTTATTCAATGTAGATGTGAAATTTACAGGCTTCCAAATACCAAACACTGACAGAATTTTGAGAGGCATATCAAGAGCTTCCATCTTTAATTTAAATAATTATTATATCATATGTGTACAAAAACAAGTTGAATATGTAACAAAGAAGATAATATTACATTATGCACCAAGGGAGTAAAGTCGCATATAATTCCCGAGGGTGTTTTGCTTCGCTCGGGCAGTAATTACCCGAGGGAATTATTGACTTTACTCTCGAGGTGCATATAGTACTTTATTCCCACCTTAACAGTGGCCACTTATTTGTTTTTGATTTTTTCAATAATTTTTCTATTTTTTTAAATAAAAATGCTAACAGGGAAATAATGACTGCAGAGAAATAATGGCCGAGGAGGGAAATAATGGTCCATTATTTCCCTCCTCGAGTTTTGCGGGAATAATAAGCCATTTTCAACGCGCCTTTTCAGGGAAATAAGTGGCCATTATCGTTGAGGTGGGAATAAACAATAACTGTTGATGAATTAATAATATTTTTTCAAGGGCTCTAATAATTTAGTAAATCAAAAAAGTTAACTCAAATAGTTTGATCTAGGTATTCAAGTATAACTATTCAAAGAAATGATATTTACCTTATAATTTATATAATCACGGATTATTTCAAATTTTTGTTAAAGATAATAAAAATATGTAACAAATTTGAAGAAAACTTTTGTAAAATACTCTGAAATCTTATGAAGCTTTATTAAAGTCCTGAGAAATAAAATACGAACTTTTTTCGTTTTCATTTTCTGCACTGAAATGATAACTGTTATGTATATAATCTATATATCTTGTTTAAATTCAACTTTTTGACCAGTGTGATCGTCACATTCGCTTCACTCATAATAAGAGTTTCACTTTTGGCTGACGAATTTCGATGAATTTTTGCAAAAGATTATTCAGTCCAAAATATGAGACACATGTTCCGGTATTTTTTTAAATGGGCTGATGTCCCAAATATGGCCTATTAAATCACAAAAGGCACAAAAACATGGTTTAAATCCTTATAATTTGAGAAAGACATGTAGTAGAGAGTTATTAGAAAATCCAATTCACAGTGTAAGAAATAAGCTCTTATTTGACACCTTTTACAAGTTGAAAATTCTATTATATAAAAAATTTTAAACAATCGAGAACTAAATATTGTAATATATAAATATTTTACAGTGTAAATTAATAAGGATTTGAAATTTAAGTTGACATTTTCTACCTACAGAAAAGATTTGTGAATATCTTACAGACTTGAAATTTGTTATAAATAAAGTTAATATTTAAATATAAAAATAATCTGAAAATATTAGTATATAGGTAACGAATAAATGCAAAACCAATAATGTAGGTTACCTCTAGGCTTGCCGATATAGACTAATAACCTAGCCTTCTCATAAAATGAATTTTTATTGGTCACTAATTATGTTTCCCTTGGCTAATATTCAAAAACGTACATAATAAACAGTAATAAGAAGTAAACAGTGCATTTAATTATTATGACAGTGAGGTACGGCATCTCATAATCACATTATAGTGGTGACCAGTATTAAGTTAAATTGTATGTAATAAAGTTATTTGTCGTGTATAAATACTTAGAATACTATTGTTTACTATTAATAATTTTTCATTACGAAATACGAAAGATTTATGTACTTCAGTCAAGTTTGTGTTGCAACTGATCAACTGCACAATGACGATATTATCAACTTGTATGCGCTGTTCGTGACATCATTTATCTCGAAAATAGAAAAATCGATTAAATTAACAAATATTAGTTTAATTGAACAATTTATATAAATTAATTTGTCAGTGCTCGATCATTAAATGTGTTGGTTTTACTTACATAATACATATTGATTTTTCTCGACTCTTAAAATTAGACATAAGAGGTAAATTAATTGCACGAAATTTTACTAATGTTTAATATCAATTCTGTTAAAGATCTTTTTTGCTAAAAAACAAATATATATAATGGGTGTCTCAAAGGAAGGACGGTGTCCTACATTTTGGCAGTCTAAAAGTTGGAGTTGACTTACAAATCGAGATAGTTCGGCAGTGTATAGAACCAACTGTGCACTTGAATAGAAAAATAGTCTAATAAATATTTATTTATTTATTTATTTATTTATTTAACCAGTTAATTACATTGTAATCCTACATAGACAATTTAATGTCTGAGCGTAGGTCTGGTATACATAAAAAAACTTATAACTATCTTACCTAATAACTTACAAATAATTAAACATATTAATAATTCCGTATAAAGACAATGAGCAACGAGCTTCTTACACACCTATATCAATAACAAATAACATTAACGTAATGTGAAATTAGTTATTGAAGTTGTAGTTATTGAAAAAGTGAAAACGCCTGTTTGGACAATTAATTTTTAATTTTTCGAAAATACTTCGCGTTTATGCTTTTTATGAAACAATAATGTTATGAACACAAATTTGCCAAATGTAAAATGTTAAAAAAAAGTAATTAGAAAAGGAAATATGTACATATACTTATTTTTTTATGTTTGTATGCATTAAATATATATTTCCGCAACTGCTATTTATATAATGCTATTTATCAAGATAGAATTAGATTATAACTTAAAATTCTATAGTATAAAATTCTATTTCAAGTGATCCTATTTGAAAACTGCGCATGATAGAATTCTATTTTAAAATTGCATAACAAGTAAATACTGCTATCCACAGTAATTACTTCCTGACATACCCTTCGTCAGTTGGATCAATAATCGTCTTTTAACAAAATATTGCGTATAAAATGTTTGCAAAATTTCTCGAATGCCCAGCTACTTGCAAAAAAACTTAACAATTTGATTTAAAGTTGCAGAATCACTAATGATTTTGCAGTAAAGAAAAACTATTTTTCGTAGCAGTGTTCATGTCGAAAAATATTTCTAATAACTAGTGACAAAATTTAGATTTTGACATAAATAAGGAAAATGACTATTTACCTTCTTATTAAGGGGTGTGAGGGAGATGATAAAACCGAAAAGCTTCCTTAAACAAAAAAAAAGTATTTTCTATAAAAAAAAACACGTGCACAAGCTCTAAAACAGCTTCGCATCGCCAAAATTTCTTTTCACCCCTTCCGACAGAACCACCCACTCAACGTGACCGATCGTCCTTATAATTCGCACGAGTATGAGTCCCCGTCTTCCCGCTTTTACTGGTTTCGCATCACGTGCTCCGATAAAAATCCTATAAGTTGTACGTAAACTGACGGCTGCGCTGTGCACTGTGCCTTTGCCGAAATGCTCCTGCGTTTTATTTTAATAGGAAATTGCGGCTACTTGCTGTGAGAAACATGAATCCGCGCATATCTTGAAAGGGATGCTTTTAGTTTTCTGTGACCACTATACTATACATATGCTGTAGTTTTCTTAATATTGAATTTATGTAATAAGAACTACAAAAAAAAACTTCGAAATATAAAAATAAAGGCCAAAAATATAGGGCCCAATATTAATATAAATTATCAAAAATACCTTTCACTTTAATATAATAATATAATATAGAATGTTTCTTTTAAAAATTAAAATAGTCATTAACCGAATAACCCAATAACATTATACCAGGTATAAAAATAATAAAAAATGAACCTTATATTTACAAAAAATCGGTAATTGTGAGATATGAGCCTTCAAAAGCGTGAGGGATGGAGGAATGGAGAAAAAAGTGGTTTCACTTTAATATAATAAAATATAGGATAGGATAGGATGATTCTTTTGAAAATTAAAATTAAACTTATTTAATTATAACGGATGAGAAATCAGATTTTATGTTCTTTTAACATATAATTCATGTTTTAGATGGTTTTTCTTTTTTCATGAATTGACAGATGAAAAATCAGATGAGATCTTATTTGAGATTTTTCTATAGGAATGCATTTAAATTTTATTATTTTTTTATTTTTTACTGCGGGGGTTGAAAATTTACGATCAGTCATGATTTTGAGGTTAGAGTAAAAAAAGTATATATTTATTTAAGAAAGTAAACAATTTACAAACATTTATGTTAGTTTAATCATATCATCAGTTAAAACTAACGATTTCTCCTTAGCGCACTATGATCGCTTTATTAGAAGCTTTTAAAATCTATATAACACTATAAAAATTATAATTTGGTAAAACTTACTTATGCGAAGAAGTTCAATGATAAAATAAAGAAAACTACGTTACAACAAACCAGCTTCATCGAGCGCAATGCGAATAAAAGTTGTTTATTTGATCTCGCGCTCAAATCTATTTCAAATACTGCTAATCGCATCAATAGTAATCAAACTAATTATAAAACACTACACAAAGTCTTCTTTGATTACCCGATCACCTCGCAAACGCACTAAACATCAAAGTACACATTCGCGGCCAAAATCATATCCCACACAGTTTCACGAGCAATGTTTATGCAGCTCACGCGCCGCGATTCATCAGGCTTCCTAGAAGCGATTTTCAGATGCGTGCGGCTCTGCTCCGCTGAGGAAACAAACATAAGCGCCTCCAACGAGACTCGGATATTCGGCGTAAACACACAAGGCAAGTCTTCCTTGAAATCGCACTCGTTAACTGCAGCACGCGGCGAACTCGACGTCAGCGAAGTGCGCAGCGTGGCAGGGTTGTCGGCTTCCTGAGGATGTCGTCGATCGTAAAGGATGTGGACCTTTTACCGACTCTGGCGGCCTCGGTTTGATCGATCTGGAGATGCTCAGAACTCGCCTGCATGAATTAGAGCAGAGAAGATAGAAGAATTAAAAATAATTTACTTAAAAATTATTTTAAAGACAAAAATTTTTAATAACTTTAATTATAAAATCTATTGATACCTTGGAGCAATGCTCCCCGAAATAGAAATAGAATCCAGTTTGATTATACATTTTTTAAGCTCTATAATAACTAGGTCGTTATAGCTAGGGTTTAATTAAATATAATGATGTAAATCGATTATAATTAAGCATTCTAGACAAGTCTCAAAAACGGCCTATTATTTAAATTTTTGGAAAAAATTGATTAAAAAACAATCCGTTTTTATACGCATTTTGAACCCAATATTACCCGGTATCAATCCGTTTAATCCGAATTTTAAACATAGGGTATTTAATTCTTTTACCTCAGCATAACCGAAAATCAACATAAAAAAACCCACCGTAGTCTGCTTGGTCCTACTCCTTCCGCTTCCGATCTGTCTTCTGCTCTTCCTCCTCCTGTAATTCCCGTGCTCGAACATTCCACTAGCCCCGGGCGCCAGTGTCCAGAAGCTACCCTTACCACAACAAGCGCGCTCCTCGTCCGGCTCGTCCTTGGCTTTATCCCTCGGCAATTTCACGAAACACTCGTTCAGGCTGAGGTTATGCCGGATACTGTTCTGCCAGCCCTGCCTGTTGTCACGATAATACGGGAAGCGCTCCATTATGTAGCGGTAGATGCCTGAGAGGGTGAGCCGGCGCCGCGGCGACGAGTCGATCGCCATTGTTATCAAGGCGATGTAAGAGTAGGGCGGCTTTTCGTGCTGAATCGCGGGCGGTGAGTGACTTTGAAGTTGGTACTGGGCGAGTTGCTGCCTGTGTAAAAGTTAATTATAAGAGGCGGTTGTGATTTTTTTGGGGATTGTGTGAGGTTATGTGTCGATGGACGTACCAGCGCTGCTGCAGGCTGGTCCAGGAGAGTTCGGGTGATGACGGTTGCAGTGATTTTGATGAGTCCAGAGCGAGGTTGAAGCAACTGTAGTAGTAGGATGATGGAAGAAGAGATAGACTTGGGTAAGGTTCTTCCATTTTTAATAGTTTTGTGATAGTATTCTGCGGACTTTTGTTCAAAGATTTCGTGGAATCATCGTTAAACTGACTTTTTATTCGAACGTTTTAACCTGCAAACTATATAATTTTTTTTTATATATTAGCATGGTAAAAATCAAGCTATACAATATAATTTCATTATTTAAAAACAATAATTCGTATATTTTTAGTGCACAGTTTTTTTAACCTCAGTAAGAAGCAGCCTTAAAATTTAATGCTATTTTAACTGTTGTTATAAAAGAAAAAGATATATGTTTAAAATAATACTACATGGGCTATTTATTTCAGTTTTAGCATATTTAAATAATTAACTTTTTACACTCGTTTTGAATAAATTTAACAATCCCTCTTCCAGGGTCATCGGCTGACGATCGCATAAGATCCGTCGTCTAAACATGAACTTCCATAGACTCGCCGGCTCAATAAGTACCAGGAAATGATAACGCGACATCCGCGAGTAAAACACGCAGAACACTTCAGCGTCGCAGTGCGTACATAGATAGCAATTCTTTACTTCCGAACATGAGAAAGTGATACGTCGAAGAGGCTGATACTACACGTACACGGTACAGGTAAGTGACATGGGAAGTTTGCCGCGCGGATGTGTAACGTAACGAGGAAGATGTAGGCTGGATTTAGACGTTGATTTTTAACAGTCGATTGTTGGGTAAGTTTGATAACAGTAAAATCATCTTACGTTCTGAAATTTCTTTCACACCCGTAATTGTTTTGTTCTAATGATTAATCGGATAACTTTTACATTATTATTACTTTTCAAAATTTTCCTTTCCACTAAAAAACCACTTGCATTCTTCTCTATCTTCTCAAAAACTATATCTATTTGCCGGCGTACCTTAAAACAGTATTAAAACAGCTCGTCCTACATAGCGCTAACGATCACCACAGAAAAGCTCTCCACATCGACTGACGATCGCCTACCCTACCGCCGAAAAAGCTCCGACGAACGCTCCGCCTTGAATTTTCGACGGTAGGCTGGCTCTTCGCAAGCTCTGCCTAGAATCGAGGTTTTAACGCTCTTGTTTACGCACATGTGCGTGGGCAGAGCTTCTTCGAAGCGTAGCGACTTCTTTTTATGTTGCAGTCGCACGCTCTTTTTTTCTGGATGGCGAGTTGATGATTGGTTTTGATTGGATAGTGTTAATTAAGGGGTAAAAATAATATTAAAGACAATTATTTATTGATTACAAGATTAAAACGACTAGCCAGTCTTGAACTTTATCTAAATTAATTTTAATGCATTTTGATGATATTTGATCTTAATTAAGAACTAAAAATAATTTTCAATTGATTCTAATCTAATTAAATTGTTCTAAACCTGGTAATTTCCAATTTAAAATGTCATGTGACTGATCTCGGAACAAAATAGCTTTTTTGTTGAATCTCACGTGAATTATGATTAAGTTATGACCTAAAATAAAGAGTGATAGATGCTTTTTCCCATTAGCCCTTGGATTAACATACCTAGACATTTTACAATTAAGCTATACATATGTATCTAATATTTATTCAAACCTCTGCAAAGGAAATGTATATTAATTTGCAATAGTATTTCACCTTATCTCATGCTAAATTCTTAGAATGTGCATACAATTTAAAATAGTTTAATGAAAAAGAATTCAGAAGCAATTATTATAATTTATCTATCATGAAGGTATTGTAATTTATTATTTTCTATTTATGCCAATAACAAATTTTAGATCTAATACGCTTCGTTTATAGAGAAAATATTTAATTGGTGTTTAAATTTATTATAATTAAAACACAGAATATTTTCACATTGCCTTTATTTGTTATGTAATACTTAATAATCTGTAGTAAAACACTTATATAGTATTTATATAAGTAATAAAATACTTTAATTATGTAAAGTACATAATAAAAATAAGTATACCATACCTTAGTTATAATTTATATGACGATATTCCCATAATTGATATAGATTATTTGAGCTTCATTTAATTAAAAATTTAAAACATTGACATCATTAATCTTTTATTTATTAATATAATCGTATTATTCAGTATCTTAAATCGTGCGCTATAATTTTTACTAAACGACCAATATTTACTTTAACAAGATGAAGTAAAAAAAGTCATCGTATCAATTCTTTATTCCCAAACCCATTTATAAACATCTCACATCACTTCATCCAAATTTTAGACTGCTTCCGCTCCCATAAAAAAAAATCACCTGCTGCCGCAGCGCTCCGGTAATCGCAATGAAAACAGAGACTGAAAATATCTAATGTTTTGCTAGATTAACTTTCCTGCGCGATTTCAGAATAGATGCGCTGCGTGGATTTTCTACAATAATAAAGGGGATCGCGCTCCGAATTAATCTTTATGAATGAGCCTAAAAAAACGCCCTGCCCTGCTATGTACACATTGACTCCAAATGATCTGCATGCGTTTTATTTTTAAAACATAATTCTTAGAGTTTCGTTTGATAGTTCGCTGTAGTAGTTTTGTGAATTTTTTTTGTATTTGTAAAATAATTGTATCGTAGCTGTTTGTTATTTGGCAGTCTTATATAGTTACTTAATTTTACTTAGAACATAAAATTACTTGATACAATTGATAAATAAACTTTTTTTACAATCAATTGGGTAAGATAAAAGAAATTTAAAATTATCTTCTATCATCATCGATTATTTACCAAATTAAAAAAGAAAAAACGAGGACTAATCGCTGCTCCCATATCTATAAAAATTCCCCAAAAACACTGCTATTTTAAACAACCATCTCTCAGTGTTAGCAACGCGGAAGCGCATTAAAAATGCACCGATCCACAGAGCAAAACGGCCACAGTGATCTAACCGATTAGGCAATATTAAGGCACTCGGACAAAAAACACATCCTTTTTGCGTCACGCGATGCACAGGAAAAGATATTTGTGGTCGAGGCAAAAAAGGACCGCGCCGTTCTGTGTCAATGCGGACGCCGATAAAGAAAGTAACTGCCGATTATTGTAATCGAGGCTAAGAGAGGGACTGCAGAGTTTACGAGCTCCTCGCGCTGATGTATACGCGTAAGATTATAAGGCATAAAATTTACCGCCTCCTGGAGAGCTATTTTTTTTCAAAGCTATCGATGTTGTTGCGTGTTTTTTTTAATGATGCGAGATTAAAATATACGATTTTTTTTTTATGAAATTTAAGTGAATCTATTTTGAGTTTTACGAGAATTTATAAACAGGTATATTGTATGGAATCTATATTAAATTCATTTTGTTTCAATTCTAAATAATCCTTAAAACTACTTACTTTCATACTTCAGACAACCATTACAAAATAATCAAAGTCGACAAAAAAATAAAAAAAACAAATTCACCACTGATAAGTAAAAGAATAAAAAATCAAACGAACGCCGTAAGCTAGCTCGCATTAAAATTCCGCAAGTCCCTGTTTTTCTTGCCAGCGGGTGTTCGCTTGGTATTCGCGACGCCGCGGTAAACGCGTACACTCAAATATTTATATCGCCGGCCACGTGTTTCCAAATTCTCGGATCGTTCGCGCACCTACATAATAAAGTTTAATTCACTTTCTTTTCTGCGGCCCGCGACTGCATCAATTTGTCGCTGGTCTCGCGTTTTACGATAACGTCCCCCGACTTGCTATATACTCTGACGGGCTTAATCGTCCATTCTTGTGCAATTTGCTGAGTCATTGTATATTGTTCGCAGAAGTTTTTATGGTGTAAGGGGTAAAGTGGGGCGGAGTTGTAGGTATTTAGGTTTTTATTGTTTCTTTATTGTGATGCTTGGAGAAATGGGTGAAAAATTTTTATTTGTGGTATTTTGAAATTGTGTTTTTACGAAAATTATCTATTTATATGAAATAAAGTTATACACTGAGAAAGTATTAATTGAATCAAGTAAACTTGTTTGAATTAAGAATTTTAAATTCTATTAATTATACTTTTATTATAAGGACAACTATCTTGTAATTCAAGTAGCGCCCAGTTAAAATTAATACTAATATATCTGTTTTGACTGTTTTTTGTAGAAAATACTTACCTACATATCTTCAACTCATCTTACCAACGTTAATTTCAAGAATATTTTTAGCATAATTAAATGAGGTATCTGATGGTGTTTTATTATTGGTAATTAAATTGCTTCGGCTATTTATAGAAATGAAATCTCTATAGCCCCAAGCTCTATTTATATCTCCAAAAAAGATGCCTGCTGCATAAACACCGTCCTCAAATATTTAATATTTCACCAAATCCCGCCTCTCAACCCTCCAATCAAGCACATCATATTACTCCCAGTCAACACAATAAAACGACACCAAGTTTGTCCGACAAATATATATTTAGCTCTTCACATATTTACAATCCTCGCACAAGCCTCTTCGGCATCTCCTTAAAGAAAAAAAAAAAAAACGTCGCGTAGAAATCTCGCGAATCTACTTTACATTCCCGAATTCCTCCTGGACTTTCTTCTCTCTCTCTGTCTCCTCTCTCTCGCATAATGTGGACACTTTCGCTCGTCGATTCATCCCAAGTCGGCTTCCTTTTTTCCAGCGCAAAATCCCGGAGATTCCACTTATTGGCCGACTACTCGGCTCGTGTTGTTCTAACGCGTGAGGTCCTCGAGTATGACGGCAGTGGCCGCGGGGTTATCGGCTGGCACCTGGTGGAAGAGAAAACGCCGATTTCACTGGTTAGTGGTATGAGCGCTTTGGGATCGGGATGACGATCTTTGGGGGGCTTTAGATTGTGCTTTTTTGTTTATGGACTGTTTTAGTACGGATTGATTACAGCTGTCATTGGGGGTTTTAATTGTTGGGTATTTTAGGTATGGTCTTGCATTAGAAGATTGTAAAAAGCGTCTGGAAGAGAGTCTTTAGATTTAACACAACAAGAATTCCTCGGCGCATGGTATCTAGTAAGACACATAGTTCTGTTATAAAGCTGCAGTAGCAGCGCAATAAAACGTCGGGATCAGTCATACGGCTTCCAGACTTAATTTAAACGTTCGCGGCAATAAAAGAGCCGCGAATTAAAGTGTAAATCAATAGCTGCCAAGCCGCGCTGCTGGCTGTTAAATCCGGCCGTTAATTGTCTTTTTTTTTTCATCTCGCGCTCGCTTCAATTGCACATTGTGCGCGTCGTTCTTTTTTTGGACTTTCTAAAATCGTAAACGGATATAACGACTCGAAAATGTCGGACGATCCGTCGCGATGTTTAATCCTCCGATTTTCGAGTTTACGCGCTGTTGTTGAAGAAAAACGATGGAAGCGTTTCTGGCGTGCTGGAGTAATTAATCGTTTGGGAAAATTGAGAGGCGTCGTGTAAGGTGATATTTTGTTTTGATGTAAGTCATTTGGGTTCCGTTATGTAAATGAATTAGTGGAATAATAAAAATAGATATCGATTCGGAGATTGTATTAGGAAAGGGACGATTTATATTCTACCTATAATGCAATAGCTCATTTTCTTCGACACGTTTCAAAAATAGTTTATCAATCGCGTACTGCGTTATAAAAGTGTGTCACTAAACTCACGTGATAACGAAATCGTTACGCGAAGCAGTGCGCGGTGAATCGCTAATACAAACGACGCAGAGCTTAAGGCAATGCTGGGCTTCAGGAAGTCACAAAACCGATTATTTTTATAGAAAGGCCTGCGCTAGTGTCTGACTGGCTACCGTTTGAGTTGTGTAATAAAATCCAATTTTCTTTTGGTTAAGGATGACGATGCGTTTTTATATTTTATTCAAAGGTTTAAGCACTTTTCTGTTATTTTAATTGATTTCTTAATAAATTAGGTTTAAATTAAATTTTGAATTATTATTGACAATATTAATTAACAGGAGAATACGTTATTTCATTAGTTTCTAGAAAACAAGATTACTAAAATAAAAAGTGCTAGATGCTTACCATGTGACCAGCTCGGTTGACCCAGTAGAATGCGAAGTTGCCGTACGTCTTTTTGTAACCCTCGAGTATGCCATTGCCTACCAGCGGCAATCGAGAGGCGCTCTTCCACTGTGTAGCTGGTCTGGACTTTAGTTTCTCCACCCACAACAGTGTGCCTGTGAAAAAACGAGATATTGTACTAAAAAAATTCTTACAATTATCATTATTTAACTATACTTCCGTCAGATTATCAATTAAACATTGTACCAACTTTCATTCCCACCGCATTCGCAATTTCCATTATTGCGAAATTCCGTAAATTCGATGACTGTTAAAACGCACGCCATAAACGTCCCGTTCAATAAAAAATGCTAAACGCGCAATCTGCGGATAAGCTAACGGTCTTTCTAATCGAGTTAGCGGAATCTTTTTATTACGCAGTCGCGGGTACGCGCGCGGCAGCAATCCGCGCTAAAAACGAAAGTGACTCTATATTGCTCCTAGGAAAGTTTATCGAGATTTGGCCAAGTGTCAAATGTGTCATAGACGTGATAACGTTAGAAAGCCCCGCGATGCGCAAGAGCGTCATTGTTAGTTTTGTACGAAATCGATAATTTCGCAAGGTGCTAAATGTGAATCGGCCGAGTTGTTTGTATTATTAAAAGTTTTAGTACTTTACCATTTCTTATGTTTAATTTGGGGGAAAGGGGTGGTTAGTTGGAGACACGTACTGTTGACAATTGGGATCCTTTTTTAACATACGATGTTTTAACTATACACAATGATTAAATCTAAATTATGCGGTGATTAAACATACGCAATTTTTGTGTGAAGGTTTGATCACTGTACCACACATATACTGTGTTGGTGTCGAATAATTAAAATTATTTCAAATAATACGAATGTGTAACATTAATTTTGTAATAATCCAAAAAATATGTAGACAGATTACCCATTTCATTTATAATTTACACAATGTTTTGTGTACAAATTATGAGTTCAATTCGCTATCTTATTACACAAAACACAATTTTTTAATGCGTTTAGAAACCAATAAAGTTATTTGAAAATTACTGATCTACATGTTATTTTCATAAACAAGTCTTGTAAAAATCACTTCAAAGAAAGCAAAGGAATTTCAACTCAACCCATTCAACAAAAATCACGAACCACTCGCTCTCCGATTTACATAAATGCCTAATAACACACTTTTCCCACAGCAACAATGAATTTTCCAGAGCGCACATCTCCCAGGTCGTTGCACAATTGCGCTTTCGTTTTCCGGCGCTTATACCGCGCTCGCCCGAAAAAAAGCCGCGGAAGAAAACGGACACTTGTAAATCTCTTATGTTTTTATTGCGATTTCTTCAATTACAGCGCCGCGCCGCGGAGTATGATTTAAAGCATTGTTCCAGGCAAAATTGCATGATGAGCGCGCGCCTTCACTCGAATTCCAGCAGCCTGCGCGCTACACTTTTTCGAAAGCTACGCGTCCGGAACAAAGGTTAATTTTCAGTAAAATAATAAGAATACTCTCGCTTTCTCCTTATTTAATAAACGAGCGATTTTCCCATTACATCCCGTAGCATCCCTATTTTACAATCCCTACATCAAGACGTCCGCTTCAACCTCGCGCGAGCAAAATCATCAATTCTAGGAACCAATGAAACCCAGGCGCAATTAATTCACCCGACGCGAAAAGAAATTCAACATATCCCCCCTGTAACTTTCTCTCCGTCTCTCTGCGTTATACATTCAAATCGACAGAGCCACAATTCCTTCTCGTAGGGCGCTCAGAAGAATCGGCCGAGAATTACATAAACCTCCACGCCCGAGTCCGTAAATTTAATACGCGGAGAATATAAAAGTTATACGGGGTATTACGTACCTGGAGTATCGACGATCAGGTCCAGCTGGCCCGTGTAAACGAAGACTCGCAGCGTCGTCTCCTCCAGCAGTCGGTCCACTTTTGTGTTCATGTAACAGAGATAAATCGACGTGAGCCGGGAGGTAAATTGAGCGGGGAAAAACGGGAGGATTGATCGGCAGGCGATCGGTATCGTGAGCCGATCGTGGCTTTTTAGGATGGTTATTGATAGGGGGGCTTGTGTGTGAGATGGTGAGGGATTTTCTCTTGTTATGTGGCGTACGCTGCTTTCGTTCGATGAACAATAGTCAAATTAAGGATTTTTTTGATGATGGAGAGCATGGGAATTACGGAAGTTGTTAAATGTTAGGTATATTGGAAGCATTTTGTGATACGATGCTTTCGTGAAGAAAGATTTTAAAAAATATTTTTTTTAATACGTTGTTTGATTGCTCTTGTTTTTATTAAACATCTAAGCAATAAAGTGCCCGCAATGAATTTCCAATTACTCGAAATAGAATAGACAAAAATTACCAGGAAACTTATTTTCGTTAATTTCTCACCATTTCTAGTCAAATTACAAAATATTTTACCAACAATCTCTAAAGGATATAAAACAAAGACTCTTAAAATCAGTCTTAGACCACTTTCAAATCCCAACACGTCTAGTCCAACAAGACATAACGATGGCTAATCCCCCAGCCGAACATCGTTTAGTCTTCAACAATAGCTCTCACTTTGAATACCTAATTGAGTTACGAATGCCCAGAGCACACTTCCTTTTAAAGTCATTATTGTCGTGGATAGAAAAGAAAAGTAACACGTACCGATGTCGGTGACTGGTTTCATGAAATCGCCGTAAAGTGCGGTAAAGACAGCGTTGCTCTGGTAACCCCAGGGCTTAGTCGCGTTCAAAGTCTTCTTCACCACTGAATTCATCAGGCGATCGAGGCTGGCGTCATCTCGTACCACAGACTCGCGCAGCATGGCTGTAGAAATTATTCATTATTTTTTAATGGGATAGTTTGTTGTTGATGTCGATTTTAATTGTAGGGTTAATTGTCGGGATTAGATTTTATTTTGAAATTAACAGCTATTTTTTCTTGTAAATAGTTATAAAATGATTATTTAGTGTTGGCATCGTATATATTAAAATGTTCAAAAATGTTGTTCAAATTATGGGATGAATTTCTAGTATAACTGTATCAAAAAAGTTTTCCATTATCAAATTTTTCGCAAACTTTATACTTTTTGCATAATAAAAAAATACCAAAGTGTGCCTCGAAAGGAAAATTTTCCGTCATAATTTACCCGGCCCACAGTAAAACAATTTTTAGCACAACACCAAAAAATCTCAAAACAAGCAAAAAATTTTAATCACTCGATTTGATCAAAATCAACACAACATACCTCTCGACCTTTCCTGATTGCTCTGGAATCTAGGTAGCCTACCGGACACGCGTCTCTTGGTGAGGATATTGTAAAAGTCAATGCTCTTGGTCCACTGCATGATAACACTCTCAGTGTAGCCCCAAAGTCCCGTGGCTGTGGACCAGTCTCCTTTGTTCACCGCATCCCTTGTGCTGTTGGCCGCGGCCATGATTGCATAGTAACCTTCCGTGTCGACCATACCCTAGCGTAGAGAAAAATAAGAATTATAGTTACTGCTGTTATTGAAGTTATAGGTTGCAATAAAAAATAAGTCTAGCATAGTGGTTGCAGCCAGACCATTGCCAGACGGTCGACAGATTTTTGAGTGTCGGACTATTGTAAGACAGTTTCAAAATTTAATTTTTTTCTTTTACACTGGGCAGGCGTACAAAGCGCGACTATCTATAATAGTACAAAATCATTCAGAAAAACTTTCTTTATTAACCTTTAGGGAGCCGGAAAGCCAAAATATTGCCTCACCTCCTTATCGACACTTTGTCTATGTTCAATCAATTATATAAGATACCTTTTGTCCTAATTTTCTGAGGAGAATTTTCTCCCCAAAATCCCGGCCCTCTAAAGCTTAAACTACAATTTAGAAAAATTATTAAATTAATTTATTTGCATGTTGTATTATTATTTTCCACTAAAAGAATGGAACATGTTATGCATAAGATGTTAACCTGAACAGATTAGCTAAAATAATTATTCAAATTATTTTTTACATGAACTGTATAATTATTATCTTACAAGTTTACTGCGTTCCGACTAGAAATTCATACAAGATGCATGTCGCCACTTATTATTAGAAATGTTGGTCCAATTCGTGACCTATATTCTATAGATTGTAAAAAATTCTACATTAAATTCAAATAAAAATCGGTAACGTTTCTATCAGGGTAGAACTTTTTTTTCCTAATTCTAACTACTAAATTTGCAAAAATAATTAGTAAGAGTACGCCGATATTTAAGTCAAAACCAGACAGTAAATATCAATCAGCATAATTATTAAACTAAAAATAAAACTCCTTTAAATTTCACTGTAATTAACTTTCGTCTTTACCCGGGGGCTAAATCAGGCCATTACGCTCAATTTCGCTTTTGATTTACGCTCATGCGATTTCGGATCGTCAATGACTCATTAATCCGTCACCGAGATTCGGCTCCTCTTTGGAGAAGCAGAGTGCAAATAAATGCCAAAAAAGGAGAAATTACTCTGGGTATATAGGATTTATTCTGGGGAATCCCTCTTTAAAAAACTGGTATAGATGAGAGATACTTACGGTCTGTAAAAGGAACGGTGCCCAGGTGAGCACGCTGTCTACCGGAGAAATCCAGGAGTCGCCCAGGCCTACACCTTTCAGGTTACTTACGATGGAGCCTGATTTCTGAGCCTAAGTAGAAGAGATTAGTGTTATTGTGATTTTGTTTTGTGAGATGATTTTGATTAGCTTTAAAGGGACATGACTTAAAAGAATTAGTATTGACAGTAACCCAATACTCTGGATGTCTCCAATTTTTATATCATAAAACGATCTATACGCATACTAAAATTAAAAGATAAAAATTTTCTAATTAATTTTACTTTGTAAATTGTGTCCTTGAACTAACCTTGTACCAAATGAGAGCGAATTCCGCGGCCATTTTGCCTCCGTAGGACTCGGACGTGATGTAGACCGGCACTTTGCGGAACTCTGGCAGCTTTTTGTAGAAGGCTCGCATGCATTCTAGTAAATCACTAGCGATTTGAGCGTTGGTGCGGGTCAGGGCAGCCGAATCCTCGACATAGCTGAAGCCTGTGCCTACGGGATTATCGATGAACAGGACGTTATAGTCCTTCACCTGTGGACGGGTTTAAAGAGATTTTGTCGTAATGATCGTTTTTATTATAGATAAGTAGTAAGACTAATACTTTATTGATAAGATGATTACAATAATACTGCGTTAATATTTAGTTTAACTATAATTTAATATTACAGAAGTCACATTCAAATATCAATCAATAAGTGGAAACTTGAGTTACTAATTTTATTTTCCTATAAAATTAGCACAGAGTAATAAAACAATAATGAAACACTCATCAACTTGAAGTTTCACAACCGTATCTCCCGACCCGCATAAATCGTCCCATTCGCATCCCATAAAGATAACCGATCGCGGCCGACCTTAAATAAAATCGTTAGCTATCATTTTCACTCTTCACTTAAACTCGTATAATACTAAATCAATTTCTCCTTCTAAATACATCTGCGACTTCTTCAATTTAAAAACCATAAAAAAAAGACATCTCGATCGTAAAAGTCACGGTCATCACGTACCCAAGTGTAGTTACGAGGATTCATATTGACATCATATGGTCCGAGCTCTTCGAAGTTTCCGTAACCAGTTGACGAGCCGCCTGGTCCGCCCTGTAGCCATATTACCAGTGGTTTTTCCAAGTAGGAAGATACCTTCTTATTGGTTGTGTAGTAGAGCCACCAGAACATGTGGGCCTTGGGACGCACCTGCACGTAGGCCCATTCTTGTTCGCCCGCGCCTACACCTTTTCTACCTTGGACTGTACAAGGACAAAGAAATTATTGCTTTGGTCGATTGCAGAATTGATAGTTTTGTTAATGTACATTAACTTTGTTTATATTAAGGTAGTTTGCCTATAACAAAATAGTTATTTTCGATACAAGTGCGAGAAAGTGATTTTAACCTCGTGTAGACTTTTGCGCCCGAGCGGAGCGAG
>UELX01004138.1:0-19461 GCA_900480035.1 Eupelmus urozonus
CGTTTCTATGCTAGCATAGAAAATATAGCCAAGTGGCGTCTTCCCCGAGCTGGCGTCTTCCCCCGGTTTACCTTATAATATTTTTTAATCGAAAATGAAAACAAGAAATGTGGGCGATGAGTATGGACAACAAACAATTAGATTCAAAACACCTCTCATGAATTAATCCACTTTGAGTGTATCTATTTTCATTTTAGTCAATTAGCTAGCTATTTACTTATTGCGGCAATTTTTCACTCATAAAAATATTGATCTATTTATAAAAAACAATTAGTCCATTGTTTAGCGTATTACTATTGTTAAAAACTAAATATTGCAAGAAGACATTATGAAGAAATTTTTTGAATACTAAGTTTATTACCTTAAAGATTTATAATGAGGATAATAACTTCATTTCTTTAATTATACAAGGCAGAACGGATTTTCCTTGGGCAAAAAATTAAACCGCACGCCTTGCTTTGACACTTGATTACAAAACCGAGGTCAAATTGGATTTCATGAAAAAAAGAAGGAGAAGAAGCGTGAAGAAAACGAGGTAAGCTGAGAAGGGTGAAAGTGGGAAGTTACGGAGTGACTTATAAGAGCCGCGTTAATAAGCTTCTGTAATAAATTTTCCAGCTTATTTAAAACTCTTTTATTTCAAGTATAAAGTTACCACACAACGAAGCTGGCTGCACGCCTGAAGCTCTTCCGTCATACCATTAGCTGAGATAGCATGTCAATACTGACCTCAATTTTCATATTTTATTAAAGTATGTTTCTCCTTCAAGACGAAAATAATTTCTTAAAAATAACAATTGATGTATTTCAGTTCTTGTGCTTAATTCATGTAAAAGCTTAATTAAGCTTGTTTCAGCAACTTCATGAATAATAATGTTAAGGCTAGTACTTTCAAAATTAATAGTATAATTCATCCCAGCAATTGCAGAAATTTCAATGGTTTCTAATTCCAATTAGAAATCAATGATTAAGCGAGTAATTAATATTGTCTAATCCAAAATCCACAACTCCATCCAACTCCCAAAAAACTCAAAAAAAAGCCATAAAACCGAAAACAAAAGCCAAAATTCCCATGCATTCCCCCAGCCCCCACATCCGCTCAGATTTCATTAGCCCATCGAAAACAAACACTCTCCTCAATCTCCATGAACAGCCACCACCCTTTCGAAGCCCTCCGCTTGCCCAGCGCTCAGACACATCTCGCTTACTTATTTACCTCCTGCCCACTCCCCCGCTCTCTCTCTCTCCAGGTTATTGTTCTCCTCGAGTCGATCGATCTCGAGCGAACCGCCGAAGGAGCCCATGAATTATTTCGCGCGATAACAAAGTTGTGCCTCGGCGAAACGCTCCTTTTATTTTGCCGTGCATAAAGTATCGAAATAAGACGTGGCTCGCTTCGTAATGGGCCCGAGGCGCTTTGCCGAGTCTGCGTTATTTTGCGCTGATGGAGCGAGGATTTTTTTTTGGCAGGGATGCTGATACGGTCTCTATCACGCTGATTGACTCGGCGATCGATTATTTTTTTTTTATGAGAGTATTGTCGAGTGATGGTTTATATATGGAAACTTTCTTTGCGGGAGTGGTTCGCGTGGTTAGGGTGCGCAAAAAATTTGAAGATGAAGCTGGCTTTTGTTAGATTGACGAAATGGGCTGGTTCTCGAGATTGTAGATGTTCGTTTTGATATGTTTGGTTTTTTTTTATCTTTCTCGGGAAAAACATTCGTGGAAAATTGTGATTTTGGTATTGAACACTCTGCATGGAATACGGATGCAATTTTGTTAAAAGCAATGTTACTGTTACAAAGTATATTGTCTAGAAAAGAGTTTCACTGTAATTTAACAATTGTTTTCTATAAACGTTTAGGAAAAGAAATGCCATGAAATGAAAAGTTAAACGTGTAATTTAATCAATAGATAAAAGAATTCTAAAAAGTGCATTACCTCTGCAAGACTGTAAACTGTAGACGATAATGGTTTATTATTTTGATCACAATCCAGAAAATTACAGTATTATCACAGTCATGCGATACTTTAATTTGTTTAAATTATAGACATTACGTTCGCTGCCCGTTTTTCTTGTAAAGGTATTATTTTCTCGTTTCATATTCGTGAAAAAAATCGTTAGTTGAGCAAATACAAATAGAAATGTATCACAAAAAGTTGCACGCAGAGAAAAATTTTTCAGAAAAATCACTATACTGTTTTATAAACCGGTAACATGCTGTGAAATATAAAAAATAACAAACTTTTGAAAGTTGTATTAGACTAATGATATATATTTTTCTGTATTTCTAGTAAAACGTTTGATGATTATTTATAATCTATTACCGGTTTATAAAACGACATGGTAATTTTTACAAAAAATTGTTTTATAAATGAATGGATAAAAGTTATAATTTTATGTTATTGTTACCATATGAATATAATTATTACTAATATTCATTTATTAAGTTACAAATATATATGAATTTTTACTCACCTTACAAAGGAAATAAAATAAAAATAATGAATTCTTCAAATGTCGCAAATAAATAATGGTTACCAATAAAATCTAACACATTTGGAAATAAACAAAAAATAAACGAAATAAATTGCTCCAGCAAAAGCGCATTTTTTATTGAATAATTAAATTATATAGTGAAGTATCTGTAAAATATTAACGTTACAAGCCAATAACTATCAGTAGACGGCAATAAAAGAAAAAATATCTCTGGAATAAACTGGGAATCGGTATTCGGAGGCGGATTTTTATGTATTGGAAATACACATGGCAGACCCTAGAAATACTCTAATCCTTTATTGCTTATCTTCTATAAAATATGATCTTTGATATGTGGACTCAATTTATAAAATAACTTACGTACAAATGGACTTACAATTATAACGTCTGCCCTCGAGGGCCCAATTTACCTTGATTTAGCACACAATTTCTTTTCGTCGAATTAACCCGGAATCTCTTCGTTTATTAATAGGACAGTATATAATTGTTTATTCATTCAGCGGCGCGGATGCGGGCGCAATCGCTAATTGCATCTCAAAAATTATTACGCTTTTCCATCCTTATTTCTTATTTTATATTTTTACAAACATTAATTATTGTTGGAGTGAGTCGTACGTGTGCACAGCTTTAGCTAGAGCCGAAAACATAATTAATCTTTCTAGTGTAGGTTTAGCGGCGCTATGTTAAATTACTCTACTACGTTGAAGCGGCTGACTAATGAGAGCTCGAACCTTTTTACAGTGTTTATAAAAATATAATATAAAAAATAAAATTATAATGAAACAAAATATTATATGTTGTATTAGCTCCGACCTCTATATACCTATCGAGTATTCTCGTTTCTCAAACAATTGCGGTTCTTTCATAACTTCCGTTTTATGATTCCAAATAGAAACGGCACATTTTTATTACGAATTTCGTATTTTCTTGTCTTCTTAATCAAGCGTAAATAACACTTTTAAATTTTCATAAAAGTATTGTAGCGCACTGAAATTTCAAAAATCCAATCTAAATTTTAGTTTAGTAAAGAAAGGACGTTTCTACCAGGAGTCATTTGTTCCTCGTTAAAAACAAATCATATAGGTCCCTATACATAGATTCTTACACAAGTTTCCATTCTTATACACCCGTGCAGAGTTCTAACATCACTTACCACATAACCGCAAAGCTACTCCATACATTGTCTTATGCTCTCCTATAGAATCTACATAGACTCCTTCATTCTCATCGCAACTTATATCGTATCGCTTAGTTAAAGTAACCGTTCCAAACAAATAAAGTACACCAAGAGTCAAAGGTTTAGGAATTCAAAAACCTTATTTGTTGTTATCTAAAACGATTTTATATTCCGAATGATATTGTCAGATATTAAAGATGTTTTTGAATAGAAAGTAACGCTACAAAAATGAAAATATAATTTCTCGACACAAATCATTCAAAAATTACATTATTAAAAACCACTATCAGTTGTTGTTTAAACAATATTATATAAGGTCTATAATATTATAATTTACCTCTTATTATTCTTTGTTTCACAAAATCGTTTGTCAATGCAAAAATTAATTCTACAAGTAGAACGTACACGAAAAAAAAATAACATCTATCCAAACTAAAAAGATCGTTCCAATATTGTTGAAATACAGAATTCCTCAATCAGCATAAATTCAACAAGCGAATAAGCAACTAATCCAAACAAACTCCGTCCTATTAATCTCCCACCGCTCGATCAATCGATCCTCCCACCCTCCCCTCAAATCCCTCAACACACGCACAAACTAATCAAGCAATCCAAAGATCGGAAAACCTTCGTCATCCTCTGCACCCAGCTCTACTATATGAACCTATACGGCTGTATCCTCGACAGGCCTCGTCATCTCTCCAGCTTCTCCTTTCCTCCTCGGGTCCCTCAGACGAAGATGAAGTGCGGCCTGGGCTGGCAGAGGGCCGCGTCGCAGTCGGGTCCGGTCTTCTTGGTGCGGAGCCATTTTCCGTGGCAGTGGGCCGAGCTGAGCATGCTCCACCTGGTGATCATGGCCTCGGTGCCGCCGTCGCCCTCGCACCGCCAGTCCAGCACGCGCCTCAGGGCCTGCATCTGGCAGCGCACGCAGACCCTCGCACCTGGAGTATTGAATTTGTGTGAGAGTGTCGTTGTGGTATTGACGGGGTTTTAGGGTAGTTTGGAGGGTGATGTTAATGTTGAGTGGGTGGGAGTGATGGAGGGGGGGGGTTGAGGGGGAGAGTAAGTTGTGCGATTAGCAAGTCTGATTCATTGATTCTGCAGTCTGGAGATGTATTGGCGCATCGGGTGGAATGAGGATGAAAACGGTTAATGAGTCGTAAAGTAGAGATGAGATTTTTATTGCTTCGTTGAATTTTCGATGTTTGATTGTATATTTTGATACTCTGGTGAATGGAAAATTTATTACTCAAAAATTTTAATGACATATTTATGTTCGTACAACATAAAATTTTTGAAATATATTTAAGCTTGTACACTATAATTCATACAAAGACAATTTTTATCCTAATAAAACGCGATTACAACTTAACCAAATGGATATTAAAATAACGAACCTGAATTTAACCAAACAATCCTTCCAACATTTCCAACCAACAATTGAAATATGCATTACACCCTACATTGAAAAATCAGCCGAAACAAAACCTTTCACCAATATTGTCACAATACTCCAAAAAACAAAAACACATTTCATTTAAAAAAAAACAATCAAACGTTATTCCAAAAACGCGTCGCCGTTTAATCCACATAATCCCGAACTTACGCGCGTTTCCGCGCTCCATTTAAAAATTGAGCTGCTTAAAAAGCCGATTTCCACCAGCGCGAACAAATACAAAATTAACGAAACAGCTCGAAGCCTCGTATCGCTCTGCGTCCCCCCTCGTCCAAATACGGCGTTACCCGAGCGGCCCGGAGATTCCAATTAAAATTTCTCCAAACGAACATGCAGACGCAATTTGCGACGAGCCGTGTACATCGGTAAACGGGCCGGCTAGCGCGCGGGCGCGCTCGCACGCGTGTAAAGCCCATACATACATTGAATTCGCGGCAATTTTCTACCAATTTCGCTAGACAAAGAGCCGGACAAGCGGCGAATTTTAATTTAGCTATGAATCTGCTTTGATTCTTTTTATCGCTCGACCGCAGCCGGCTGAGAGGATGGACGATGGGGATGTGAGGGATAGGTTGAATGTGTAAAGTTATATTTATTTCTGTGGGTGTGTTCGCCGGTTGAATTTCTGTGGATGTCGGGGATGCGTGGGATGAAGCGGTAATTATAGAGTTGGCTTATTAATTTGATTAAGAGTATTGAAAAAAATAATTTTACGTTTCCAAGGGTTGGAATGTTAAAGACAATAATTACACAGTTAAAAAATTTTGTCATATTGTCCGTGTTTCACGAAAAGGAAATCGTTATAATAATTTTAGGTCTATTTAACGAAAAAAAGTCGGTTGTTAAACGCTATTGTTTTATACTTACATTACGAAAATTTTCGTCAATTTTGTCGAACTACGAATTTCAACACATTTTTAACTCTATATAATTCGCTTTCACAAACCGTGTAATTTAAAATTTTTCTAACATATTTTCCCAAGAAAAGATTTGTCAAGGTATTATAAGAAGCAAGAATAAAAGCCACGATACGTCATAACCGTATATAGCCAAAGTGATAAATGCGTTACAAGCGCATATACATATATCCAGCAAAGCCCGCCGACAGCCATTACACGAGATATTTTGTCAGCGGATAATGTACTTACTTCACGCCTCATGAAAATATCGGAAACGTATCAAACTTTTCCAAATCCGATTCCGCGATTTTATACCGGTGAATAATATACACCCAAAGCCCTTCCTGCCCCGACCCAAATACAGCAATCCCACCTTTAAAAATACGCGGAATATCAAACACATATTCCCGGAATATCCAGCTATCAAAAAGCGCCAGCAATAAGCCAACTCTCTCATCCCTCGCGCATAATCGCGTGACACGAGAATAAGTACCCGCCGAGAAATTTTCCATCCACTCGCGGGATAATCGAGCGGAAGCCGACGCGAAGACGAAAAGGTGGGAAGAAAAGTAGCTTTTCTCCTCTTCCGTCTGGCGAAACCAGTCGTCCGACAATGCGTTTAAGGTGGCTCGCGTGCGTGCAGTAATATCGATCGACTTACCCTCGGCGAGCTCCGAGAGACTCGGCTCCTTGTAGCAGGCTTTCGAGGCTTTCGTCACCGTGAACGTGACGCAGTACCTGGAACAAAAAGAGATAGATGGTGGCTTTAAGCGGTGCCTTTGGCGCTGGTTTTATTCAGGCTTGATTACTGTGGATTTTGAGCTTTGTTTGTGAAGGATTGAGGGTATGAAGGTGTTTTAATTTTGAAAGCGTTTAATAAAGTGGAATAAGCTTTTGGGGGCTAGAGTATAACTTACAATAATCATGGAAAATTTTAAATGAGAGGGAAAAGTCGTTTTGATAAAGTTACCCAAACAGATAAACATTTGAAAGAGTACAAATTTTATCTTATTGAATAAGACAGCATAACTTAAAAACAGAATTAATAGAGTGTTATGTCTAGTTTATTTTTATAATCCTGTATAATATTTCCTTTAAAATAGCTATTTAGACAGGTATTAATTAATTTCATCATAGACACTAAATTTGAATTATTTAAGAGCCAATTAATAGTCAGCACTTAAATAGCAAATAAATTGATAATTAATAGCTAATGAAGAACTACTCCATCATTAGCTAATAATCAATTATAATTATTTATTAATGTACCTAAGCGGTAAGAGTTTGTCAACCGTAATTAAATTCAATATTAACTAATAAATTAACAGTTAAACATTGATAAATTCCGAAATAATTAAAATCAACAATTAGTATTTAAATATTTCAAGTTTGAACTACTTATTTCATTATCCACTGAAATAGCAGCTGCAATAAACTAGTACCAATTAGATTAGTGTAAATTTAATTACCGGCTTACGTCGCAACTTAACAGACACTTAAATTGTTAACGCACAAATGTATTCTCAAGTAAATTAGTCTGTCCATTTGTTTTTAAACCGACAAATTCGCTTGGACCGTTAATAATGTATTTGTGGCATTAATCAGTTTAAAGTTTCCTGGTAGCATGCTGACGGATCATTTCTCAGTGCTCCTCGATATTGTGTAGCTGATCCGCTGCTGAAACCGCTAAAAGCTATCTGTTAATATAATATTACACCTCTGGCGCAACTAACAATGCCTTTTGTTATTATCCAATTTACCATCGCTTGTGTTGACTTTTAAGCTTCAACAAAGCCAATAAATTTACCAATTTGCGCTATGTAATAAATTATCAAATATTCATCATCGTTACACTAATCATTTTAATAAAATTCGAAACAAACCAACTTTACCCAACCACCCGCAAACTTCCCTAAATTTTTCCCATTATTATTAACCCAGAACAAACTCCCAGCAAAGCAGCCCTGCACCAGACAAGCATCACACATCCCCTACCTTCGCCTAACGAAACTCCCTTTTCGCGACGCCATTTCCACACCAGCTCGCGAGTATCGTAAATCTGTTATACGATTCCGCGGCCGAGCGTATCCGCTTTCTCTCAGCCGCGAACTTCGCCAGTGACCCTCTTTCCTCGGCTTGTCAGTCTCGGCGCGAACTTTCGGCAAGATACTATTATCCAGCGCCGGGCCGTTTGAATAATTTATCAGAGCTTTCGCCACTTACGCGCGACTAGCGCGAAACTTTCGACACGTCGCTCAAACATTGATCGAGGTCAAGAGGTGTGCGTGTATGGGCGCGTGTGTAGTTTTCGCCTCGGGTGTTTCGCGGAATATTGGGAGGATCGGTGGAGCTGTGTTCGAGGAAAAATAAAGGGAGGCTGGAGACGTCGGGGAGATGACTTGGGGGCAGACTGACGAGGGTCTTGCGGGGCTAAATGTTATGGGAATAATGCGATTTACTGAGATTTCTGAGGTGGAAGTTGTGTAGTTGACAGATTTAAGGCGGATTGTTTTATGTGACAGAAGCAGGTGGGATCGATCGTGATTGAAATTTTTTATTTCGAGATGTTGGCTGATTTGTAACGTAGAGGTTGAATCATTTCGTGAAATTTTTTTTAGTTCCTAATAAAGTTTTGAATATTTAGGCCTGCTTATCGTTTTAAATGAACAAGATCATAATGCTATGTTTAGTAGATAGGATCATAATAAAAGTAATAACAAATTGTTTCTGAAACGCAAAGTTACAGTTTTTTTGATTATTTTTTGAATTTCACGCCTCATAAAAATATCGGAAACGTATCAAACTTTTCCAAATCCGATTCCACAAAAAAAAAAAAATAAAAAAATAAAAAAAAAAATGTTATTAATAAAATGTTATTAATTAAGAAAATAAATTATCTAATTGAAATTAATCGTTTGAAGCTAAAAAATAATTTCAATAACGTTTGATTTCTAGTTCAATCTGATTCCCTTATGAAATAAATCATTTAACTTAGTTACTTAATTTCGTTACATGAAAAAATTACATAGTTAATAAAAATATTAAAAATTTCTAATTATAGGTATCCACTATTTGATAAATTGCATAAAAATAATTCTTTTTATTTTTTAATATTTAGATTTAAAGTTTATAAACCATATAGGTGGTTTATTTATACAATTTTTATGAATCCAGCTAAATGAAATCAGTCATCTTAGGCTAAAAAATTTATATCATAATTGTTTAAATCTTGTTGTATTTATTCTCTTGATAAGGATTAAAAGTTGTAAATATTATTACCTTTGAATGTAATAATATTTAAACAATATAACAGGAATATTAATCCATTATTGAAACAATATTGCTGGGAGGGATTGATTGCAGCTTCATATTCATTATCAGTAGTTAACCACGCAGTTTAATGTGAAAGCTAGTCTAATAGTTAATTAACACCCTCGAAAGCAATGTAATATAATAACGCAATAAATCAAAACAAGAGAATATGATAAGAAAAATTCATAGTTTCTTCATCAACTAGCTCAAAATCATCAAGAAAACAGTTTAGCAATACGTTTTTCCCATTATTCGTAACTAACACGTGAATAAACAACAGCTTTTCCAAATAATCAACAGTAGTTGACTATTCAACACAAATTTCTCCAGTTTCATTTCCCTGTAAGCTCTAACCATAACAGTTACTCTAACCGAAATAAAAAAAGCCATACAATTTAAAACTGTTTTAAGCCCCACTCGTACCACCGCAGCAAGTGTTACCAGTATATAACCTTCTTTTTTAACACACCAGCAGCCGTAAGACCACACACCCACCATCCCCGTAAACGCACTAAACCCGCACTCGAACATACCTAGAATCCCTCTCACCCCCCTCCCAAGCCCCCAGCGCCAGTAGCTCGAAACTACCTCGAATTGGCAACAACGTTTCTAATCGACAAAGTGGATTGCAGATTCCCATATCCCAGACTCCCGCGCGGCAAGAGAGAAAGTACCCTCCTGCACGTAGCATCTATCCAGCTATACATAAAGCAGACGACGTCGACGACGACGCCAGGGCGCTGGAGGCACTCGAGAAGAGGCGAGGGCGCCGAGAGCACTCGAAAAAGAACGAGGACTCGAGCGAGAAGTAACTCTGAAGAAAGATGAGCAAGAGCAGCAGCAGCGCCCCCTACCTCCCTCCCTCTCCCTTATATTCTCCCTGGCGGCCGCGCGCGCGCTCGCGCGTTCTCGAAAACTTTATCCGCTGCAAACTCCCTCAGCCACCCGCGGACAGTCCCGCAATCGGCGATTTTCAATTGCGAACTAGCGCGCGTAATGCTCCTCAAAAATGAATGGCCACCGCTCGATATCGCTTTTCTTGACTGCATTCGGGCTCCCTCATTTTCTCTCCATTCTGCCGGAATTCCGCCGGCGAGAGGAGAGGAAGAGGCCGCTTGTAGTGTGCGGGTACGTCGTTAAAACTACTATCGAGATTCTCTGGATTGACGATATTGCTCCTTCTTCTTCTGCTGCTGCTTCTTCTTCTTCTTCTACTACTTCTTCCTCTTCTTTGGGAGCGAGCTTCCGGCTCTCAATCTTTTTTGCGCGCCACTTCGTTTCGTTTTATGAATGGAAGTTTCTTGCTGCTCCATGCGCAAGCTCCAGCTCGTGCAGGGACCATTTATTATTTTGCCCGATGGATTTTTGTGTATTGGGATAGGCGCCCAAGTTGGGCGCCACGACGATGCCAGATTAAAATTGAAGCTGTGCTTTTCGAGCATTCCTTTGTAGAAGCAATTATTCGAGTAGACAATGCGTACGAAACTTTGTTGTTTATTGTTGTACTAAAGAAAATCGGGGCGAACGGTATTGTTGGAGTTCGGAATAATAAAATGCGGTGCGAGCTGCGGAGCTTTGCAATGGTCGTGCCGGTTAGGCATGTATATATGTATTTCGGATCAATGAAACATCTGTGGCTAGGAAACAATTTTGTTCTCGAAGCACCGATTCCGCGCCGGCAATATAGCGTGACTTGCAAATAAAGTAAGCATAACTAGGGCTTATTTGAATAATTCTTCCTGCTTTTTGAATTCTGCATGGAATATCGAAATGCGTGACTATCAGTATGTTTGGTTTTCGTGTTATTATTGGAGCGTAACATTATACAAATTGTTATTATATTAATGTTTTATCATTAATTAGAATGATTTTCAGTTTCGATAAAATTACCATAACAGTGGCAGGTTTACTATATTTCACGATAAAATTATTGCACTAATAGTAGCAATTTTTTATGTGTAGATAGAATTATCAATAAAAAAATTATAAATCAATAAATTACTTATGTTATTTATACTGTGTTATTACACGTTGTAAAATAATTAAACATAAAAAGAAAACGTTTTACTCAACAACTAGCAAATATACAATTTTAGTTCAAATGAATAAAAGTAATAATCAAACAAGACAAAACATCAGTTCACCAGTAACTTATAAAACTCTAAATTTACTAATAATAACGATCCACCAGCAGAAATAATAAATCCAAACCCAAACCATCACCCCCATTAAAAACCAATTAAAAACCTCCCATAATTCAGCCAAAAAACAAAGCTCGTAATTTCCTCCCCGCAAAACTCCCCGGTCCTTCATCATCCGACCGTACCCGCTGTCTAGCGCGCGGCGCGCTTCCCGCGGACGTCCGAAGCTCGCTCATCCGAGGCGTGAAATATACAAGCTCGCCCGAAGACGTACATGTGCGTCGGGGATGCGTAATCCGCGCGAGAGAGAATATGCCTCGGGATTTACGCGTCCCTCCTCTCTCTGCCGAGCTGTACATACATATACGCGTATGTATAAATGCGCTATCCAATATCCCATAAAGTCCATCGGTCCGCAATGATATCGGCTGGCTTTTTCTCCCCGGAGCGAATTTCGAGAAAAAATTCTCTCGATACGGGGTATTTTCTTGCTGAAGGTCCTTTTTTTATTGTATAGTATAGGGGGTACATCGCTGGATAATTTGATGGTTATCCGAGACGCTTAGAAGACCGCTGAACGAGCTTACAAGAGCTTACCGCGTTCTCTGACCCAGCCAGGCTCCGTTTGCCTTTTAGCTAATTTTAATAAGCTTAATACTCCCGCATCAGCCTTAATTAACAGCGCATCAAGATAAGACCTCGCATGCGCTTTTCCTCCATTCAGCAACTTAATTCATTCGGCGCTCGTCCAGCCGTCAAAATTTTCCCCGACACTCCGAACAACCCCTATATTAATTTCCCCGACAGCCGCGCAAATCCCGGGCTCGCTCCACTCCAGGCTTTCTATACAAAGATACAAGCAGCCGCGCGTATCGCCCCATTCAGCCGGCTCCTGATGCATTATGCACGCGCTTACAAAAAAAAAAGCGAGCGAGCTACAGCGGCGCTCAACAAAATATACCGGGCGCTTCGAAATTATCATTCCTCTCGCCGGGAATAAAAAAGCTCGCGCACGCCCCCGAGATTTATCCGGCGCTGCGCGGCTTCTTTTCTCTCTGTGTATATGGCGGGGATGCGAGCTTTATTCATACCAGGCCGCGATTCGCCTTTTCAGCGGAATCGCGCCTGTATATATATATACGGGGAGAGCTGATCTCGGGGCTATTCACGCTGTAGGGTACATAAATATGCGCGGAGGTAGAAATGGAGTGGCTACGTCGTCATCGATTTTCAGCGGAGGAGGAGGGGGGTAAGGTGAAGGGGGTGGAGGAGGCATTGTTTCAAGCGTTTGCGTTGGCGGAGGTATATACCTGCCTGTGATGCGCGAGGGGTAAGAGGGATGCCTGGAATGCTGGATGGTGGCTCGTTGACGCGCCGATGCGTTTAGTCAAGGAAGATTAGGGGGTTTGGTTGTGTTGGGTTTCAAGGTGGGTTTGGGGTTTTATTGGGTGTTGGTGTTGCCAGTGGTTTTGAATGGCTTTTCTTATTTTCTTGAGGCGTTGTACGTGTAAAATTTATTTGATGAAATGGTGTACTATGTAATTTTAAAGTAAATAATTAGAGGAAGATACTGCTGCTTAATGAAAGTTAATATTTCCATGGGAATACCTCAACAAATTTTTTTCCTAGCATCAATAACTCTTACAATGAAAAACACACAAGCTACATCCTTATCCGGAAAATTCCACTATCAATCACCCATATCAAAAATCAAAAAATCCCGTTACACTCTTTTAAAAACCCCCTGCAAAAACAAAACCAATAATTACCCTCCTCCAACCACACCCCCACCATTCACTCCTCAACACGGAAAGCTCCCCACATCCCCCACCCACGCAAGCACGCATACGCGTACCTATACACGCATACCGCACGCACATTACGAATTCACGGCTGGGGGAGGAACTGTCCGTGGGGGGCGCGCACGCGAACGCCTCGCGCCTACGAAGCTCCGGCGCGTTTAATGTTATGCAAGCTCTCGCGGAGCATGGGCTGGATATTATGCTTGCGTGCAAGCTCGCCTGCATCGCACCGCGCTTTAGTTTACTGCTTGATACTCCAGGCTGGCGGGGGACAGCGGAAACTCTGACAGGGTTTGTTCTTTTTTTTTTCAGGTGTGATTGCAGGATTTTTACAGCGGGGGTGTGATTTCTGACGAGGATGAGGGATCGCTGGTGATGGATTGCTGGGTATATAGCCTGCGATGCTTTGTTTAAGCTTTACGCGTGTCTGATCAGTCTGAAAAGTACTAATTTCGAAAACAAAGCTTCCAATTATAAAATTTAATTAGTGTTGCTTCTTCGAGCGTTTAACTAACTTTACTGATTACGTAAGTTGCAAACGGGAACCAGACGGAAATGCGAAATACATTCCAAGTTCTTTTACATGTTACACGTTAACGAAGTTCGCGATCGCAATTTATTTTCCAACTTCTATCGTTCTTCATTTTCTTTTTCAGCATCGAGTTACATCAAAGAATTGTTGTTACTCTAGAAGCATCAATGGAATAGCTGGAAAATTTTACCGCTTTTTAAAATAGCCTCTACATCCCGGAAGAAAAAAATATATTATATATGCTAGACTGGGATTCCTGATCTATCGCGTGTTAACAATCCTAATGAAATTTTTTGAAATTGTTTGTTGTCAAAATCAGTACTACTCATGTTTGCTGCTAACTAGTATAGTACCATAGTAATCTGAAAAACTAGACCTATACATTTTGAGAATAGGTGTAGGGATTAACGCGTAAAGTTTTAGCATGAACATCCCAAGAATCATGAGTACAAGCACTACCAGCCAAATACGTATGTTAGAATATTCCTACATCTTCTTACATCTATATTAACATCGCGTTACTCGCTTGAAAATTACTCCTGGAACAATTGTAATAACATTTATAGGATTTTCCTAGAAAGCCTCTTGCGATTAGGCCTAATGAGTCCTTACTCTTTCAGCATTAAGCTCCATCTTGATTTATAAACACAGAATCCAACGAATAATAACTCTCGAGCCATTTCTTAAAAACTGCCAGATAAAACTTCCTTGCAACGACAAACATAAAAGTCCTGCTATAACACTTCTCCGAGTATCCCCCCACTATACCTCAACAAAGCAAAAACCAAGCGACTTCATTCCCCCAAACATCACAACGCAGCCATCAGAAAGCCACACTCCCACCCACCTTTCCGCGTTAAAAACAAATTCCGCGCCATACCCGCGCCATATCTCAAAAAACTAATCTCTCCCACTATACCGTCCGCATTCCAGCTCGTCGCCAGCGCGCGAGATATTAAAAAGGGAAAGCCGCCGTCACAGCCCGGCCCTTAATCATCCCTTCGAGCGCATCCGCAAGCTCCTTCTCTTCAACCTCCCCGAAAAAAGGCCGAGGAGATAGCGCAGCTTTCCATTCGATGTTTGGATAACGGATGCAGCCCCCCAGTCTGGCTGCAGAATCGGCGAAAAATCTATTCGGCCCCCTGATAAAAAGAGCGAGGAGCCTTTTTACGCGAGCTCGAGATGTAGAGATTCTTGAATGCGCGCGCCGGCTTTTATCGCGATGCGCGCGCGACGGGAGAACGAGGGCCGGATGGGTAAAGGAAAAATAGGAGCGGTGATTTAGCGCGACGAGGGGGCGGAGAATTAGCATATTTTAACTGTTCGAAGGATTTGAGAGGAGGGGGTTAATTTGGATTTTAGAGCGCTGATTGAGCTTTCGGATTTCCGGCGCGCGCGCGCGCGCAAGCTCGAAAAAGTGAAAAAGGTGGAAAAATGCTTTTTGCAGAGCCGCCGGGGGGGATGGAAAATGGATGGGTCTTTTTGTCGGGGGAGAAGTGTGCTTGTCCAATTTGGAAAAAAAGTTTTCTCGCAGTTTTAAATAAATTGAAAGCTAGTTTTTCGGAAAAACTCAATTACTCGCGTACGCGGAGAGCGAGATTCTCTTTTGCTACGCGCGAGATCGATGACGCTCTAATCGAGAAAAAAAAGAGCGATCGGAGGCTGCGATGCCGTTCCTTTGAACCTTTTATTATGTTTGACGCTTGTCCAAATTTAGAATTCTCGCTCTCGCAGGATACCGATGCTCGCTTCGTTTCACGCGCATTCGAGTCTTCTGAAACGAGGTATCTTTTTATTGATTTCGGAATCGCGCAAGCGCTGCGCTTTTATTGCTTGATGAAATCAAAAAATTCTTTCTTTTTGCCCTCGGGAAATTGTATAACTTCTGCATCAGCGACAGATTTTTCGTTCTAAAAAAAGTAATATGAATACTCGCAAATGCTTTTAGCCAGGAAAAATACATATCGAGGTATTCACTAGCTAACCGAAATACAAACTAGAAAAATTTTTAACAAATATTATACCACAGAATAAACATTTCCAAAACACGAGCCCACCTCTCAAACATCAAAACTCGCTCTACAAAAAGGCGTGATACCCAATCACTCCGTATCCGCGCGTTTTCCTCCCAAAGGCTCCCTCTTTCACAAAGCTCCGCGGAAAAAGGGAAATCGGCCTCGTCGAGCTCAGTCCTCGTCCGATAGCGTGTGTACATGCCGGAAAAGTAATCGGCCCGCGAAAGCGTGCCTGTATATATATACGTATAAGTGTATACAGCAGATGGAGAAAAAGAGAGAGCCGCTGGCTTTTGTAGGTGGTCCGAGCGTTGATTTCCTTGGGCGCCGACCTTTTGGCCTTGCGAGCTGGGGGCAAGATAAAGCTGGACGTCTTTTCAGAGCTAACGCTTGAGTCTGGGAAATTTAATTGAAAGGAAATGCAGCTTTGCGCGTGGTGTAGAGGTGAATGAAACGCGATCGTTCGCTTGTTGATATGAAACTTTACCGATTGTTTCGCTGGCATAGGTAAATCAGTTGGTTATCAGTTTGAGATAAACTTTGAGAGCGGCGCGGGATCGAGCTAATAGAGCGTGAGCGTCGGCTTCTCCTTGAGTATCGATTGTTTCTCGAGGCGCGGCAATTATATACCTCGCGTGCACGTGTACACGCGTGGAATTGTTGAGTTTACCTGGAAAGCTTGACTGTGTCCGAAATCAGACAAGAGCTTTTTTTTAGTCTGGGGAAACAAACGCACGCGAAATCTCCTGGCTTTTTTTCCATTAGAGGTTTTTCTTGCGTGGTGTGGGGCTGCTAAAGTGATGAACCGGAGAAACGAAGATGACAGAGTAATATTTTTAGAATCGCGGTTGTGGCTTTGGGCTACGGGAGCTTGCGAAAAATTCGATGAGAGGGAACTGGAAGTGCGTTTTAGGTGGATAAAATTTGCTTTTCCAGTGTCGTCTTTTCAGTCGGTTTTATTGATTTGATTTTTTCAGTTTTCTGTGGGAAATGGATGTTGCGATTGTGCCAGACAAATATAAGAAAATGTTACGTATGTTTGTGCACAAATTTATAAAATTAAACTGTTTGAATGTTTTTTTTATAAATTTTCATACTAAATTTGTTCAATTAAAATAAACAAAAGCTATTGTGTATACTATAAAAGAAATAAAATTAATGTGGCTTAAAAAATATTTATAAATTGATTTTTACTGTAGTAAAGAAATGTTATAGATTAGCAATAATTTGCAGTGTTTCATTGTCTACTCTCTAAAAATCAAGGTATAAATTCGCAATTCATTTCACACCCTCGACAAACATACACATCAACTCATTAACTTTCCGAAAACACAGAAAAAACAAAACTCGATTCTTTCATCCCAAAACAGATCGCTAATAAAGCCACTAATAATCGATTCACCAACAATCCAGCCGGTAATAAATGTTTAATTTCCAGATCCACCCACAGATGATACCCTGATGTATCCTAAATCCCATATCCCTCGGAAACTTCCTCCCCAGCGTAAACAAGAGCGATTAATTGTATCAAAACGGCGCTGCAGCCACCACCACCAGCAGCAGCCGCTATTTACAATAGGAGCGAAATGAAATTATAATACTCGACCTCTTCCCCCCAGATAGTTACACACACCCCCCTAACTTTAACGCAATCAATAAAACCACCCTCTCCACCATCTCCCAAACTTCTCGAATTCCGTGTTTACGCACTTGATAATTCTCAATTATATAATGCGCCTCTCTCTCTCTCTCGCGCCGCTGCAGATTAGAATCTACTCCCCCCCCCCCCCTTCGGAAAGTTGAAGGAGAGTTTCGAGGAGCAGCGGAGACTTAAGGCAAGTTCCTCGCGAATTCTCTTTGTGTGTATTAACGTCGGACAGCCGGATTTGCGAGGAGCTAGAGCCGACTGCGCGCGGCCCTCTAATTAATAGACGCGATTTATTAACTCGCGGCGCTGCTTCTCGGGGGCCCGTTCGTAAATTCGGATTTGACTGACAATCGGATATTCTCTGGCTGGATCTAGGGCGGATGTAATGCGGTCGGTGATGAATGGCCGGTTTTGAGTTTACCTTATTCCGTGATTGAGTTTTGGAATTTACGCTGTAAGCGCGCCGAGCTTGATAAATTCGCGGCTGTGGTGTTAATATCGCGGGGGATGATGAAAAATGTAAGGCTGATGAATATGAAGCGGCGCTTCTTTATGGGGCTGAATCGATTAAAGCGGGGTTAATTATTCATGGACTGTGTAAACGTTGTAACGAGGTTTTGACTTTCTTGATGAATAAGTTGTAATTAAGTCGTTAATCATAGTATTCATCAGACTCAGGGGTAAGGCTGTGACACTGTATGGTTACATCTTTTGATTCGATCGTATCAGCGATCGCTGGAGTCATATGTAGAAGGTCATGATGAAAATTTCCATTAATTTAACAATTGTATTAATTCTCAAAATTACGATTCTCTTGTCATAAAGATAAGTTCATTTAAACAACAAAATATAAATATAATCATCCCGAAGAACTACCATCAGTCCAAATCCATAATCCAACCTAATACCACAATTATCACCCTCAACCCTTACTCATCCAAACTCCTTCAACCAAACCCATCCAATCCCACCCCCTCACCCTCCACTCTCAGCCTATAACTCACAAGTATACCATCAAACCCACAGTTTTACACCCCGAGCGTTAAACGAGGCGATTTAACGTCCCCGGCGAAACATCGCTCTCGAATTTCTCTCCCGCGAGAATTAATTATGCCACGGGCTTTACAATATCCAGCGCGCGCGCGCGCGCCGCCTAAGAGCAAATCCAAAGGCGCGCTCATTAACGCCGCTGCGCTGCCGCGCGCGGCCGAGTCAGCGCATTAATTTGTCAGCGATCGCCCGGGGCCTGTATTAGGCGGAATCGTTATTATTATGGCGCCGGGGAGTTTTGGTAGGCGCGTCGCGCCGATTAATTAAAAGCCACGAGAGAGCTTTAACGGATAGCGTTTAGATGTGGGGAGTGGGAGCTGGTTTGCCGGCGTTGCTGGATCGAGGATAAGGGCAATTTGGATTTTGGGATTGCTTTTTTTTTGGAGTGGTGTTGAGGATTTGTGTAGGTGTGGTGGTTTGAGGAGAGAAGGAAAGTTTCTAAATTAAAAGAAATATTTACTTTTAGGAGCAATTTTTAGTAAAATTATATACTAGAAAGTTAAAAATTCATAATTTATAGGGAAGGATGATTTTACGCTAATTAAGTATGCGGCTGGCCATACTCGGCCGGTTTCTACTTGAGCATACAAGACTAATATCACCATGAGATGTCACCTGATTTCTTATCTGAGATGCCGTGCCAAAATCGCAGGTGAGATCTCATCTGATTTCTCATCTGCCGATTCATAAATAAAGAAAAACCGTATGAAATGTGAATTCTAAACAATGTATGAAACTAAACTTAATTTTTTTCTTGATAGATGACATGCCAGCTGATTTCTCATCTGTCAATTCACAAGAATACAAATAAGTTCAGTTTCACAAATTTTTTAGAATTTACTTTGCATACGGTTTTTCTTTATTCATGAATCGACAGATGAGAAATCAGATGAGATCTCACCTGCGATTTTGGCACGGCATCTCAGATA
>UELX01004139.1:0-19443 GCA_900480035.1 Eupelmus urozonus
CTTAATAGATAATTAATATTCTATAAACCATAATAAAATAACTTTCGAGATCCTAACCTCAAAATGTTATATTCAATCAAATTAAATATTACAGTATTGTGTTTAATTATTATAAAATTTCAGTTAAACGAATGAAAAGAAAAAAAAAGAAACTATGAATTTAAGTTCAAAAAATTTGTTTTAGCAAGTATAAAAAATGGCATAGAGCGCGCGTAGCGCGCTTGAATTTAGCTAGTAATAGTAAAAACTTCATCGTATTTCGTAACTTTAGTAACGAGAAATCCAGTCATTATAATACTTGAAACCATTTTAATACCTCCTACCCAACTATATATAAGTTCTTGGTTCAGAATATTATACACACACTGTCGCTAGGTAGCTGTCGCATCTCTTCTCTTGGCCATCTGTCTGGTGGCTTAATGACACGATAGGCAGAAACGTAGACGTAAAGCGAAGAAGGAGAGAATCTCGTGTCGCATCGTGTACCTACACTGGAGTAGTTTCTGGTAAATAATTCATAACGGAGCCAAGCGGGCGGAGGGTTCAAAGCACTCGGCGCAGCCTAAGATTCGCTTGATATAACGATGCAGTTAAACCCCTTAGGAATAGAATTTGGATGTCGGAGCTTTTAGACTCCGGTCCTGTTATTGACATTTACAATATTTGTGTACATTTATTTTACTTTCTCAAATAGAAAACTTTGCGATGAGGATATTTTTAAAATTTAAGTTTTAGATGAATTGTGATTTAGCAAAATATAAATCATTTGGCCAATTAATGCTCTATTAAGAAAAAAGTGCTGATTGCTGTGGCTAACATGAAAGAAGTAGTTCCCATGTTATATAATAGTACATTATGTACCAAGAGCGCAAAATGTATCATTCTTGGCGCGTGCGAGCTTTGTGGTCGAGCGTAGCAAAATAAATTTCGCGGCCTACGTCTCACATTTAGTATTTGGCGACCTTTATACAGGGCGCAAAAATTCATTTTGCGGCTTCTGGACAAAAAATACAGAATATGTTACCGCGGGCGCACATGTATGATACATTTTGCGCCCTTGATATACATAATGTACTATTATAGCTAGAAAACTACCCTGGTAGAATCTCAACGGTAATCTAGCTTAATTTTGACAATTTGACAGTAAATTAGCTAATTTATCGTTAAGGTTTTACCAGAGTATAGACTAAATTTAAATGCTTCTCTTAAAAATTATTCTCTGGATAAATTTATCAAAATTGTATTAAAGGATTTAAATTTCTTTTTTTCTTTTATATTTTTTCTATTATTATTATTATTATATAATATAAAATTTAAACTAACAAGTTAAGTTTTTATAACAATATATAAACATTAAACTTATTATACATATTATATATATTAACTTTTATAGACAAAATTAGATATTAATTTTGTCTAATTAATATGATAAAGCCCAAGTAAGAAATCATCACTAATAACCGTGAAAAGCCCGCTTACTCAACTTTCACAGTGACCACTAAAAGTTCATTTCCGAAATTGCACATTACGCATCTTGTAATGTCAAGACAAGCGTCTCGCAATGAGCCTAGCCCCAGTTCTCATAGCAATAAAAAGGTGCCGCAAACCGTCTCCTCATCACTTTTTTTCCTCGTGTTTCGTTATACCGCTGCGTGTCATTATCTGAATTTGTAATAGCCGCCGCTTATACTTAGGCCACATAGCGGCGTAATTAGTTGACCGGTCGCGCTCTCGCCAACGTCAGCTGACTCGCGCACGTGCGCCGAGCTACTCGCACTTGACGGGCTTATGCTGCACCTCTGACACCTCCGTGTCATCACTTAGCCGCACTCTTTTCTTTACTCACCGTACAGCCAACGTTCTCTCATTCCCCTCGGGGTAGGCTCTTCTTCCTCCTTTCTGTCTCTAAGGTGCGTAAGTACTGCTTTACTGTTAGCCACGCGCACACACGTAGCACTCGGTTCTTGTTTGTATTTCTGATCTCAGGCGTTGCGCTTTAGGTCTTTTTGTACGTAAGAGCTGGATTGCTGGAAAGACTTGGACCGCTTGATGCCTCGAGCAAATTTTCATCCTTTATTCACTTCACGAGGCAAATTATAGATTGCTAAATGAAAAGTTTTTTTTGTGTTTATCTTTCCAGGCTATGATAATACTAATTCAATCTATTTAATTATTGTAAGAAATAAAGTTTTGAGTAATTAACATACTGATAAATACAACAAAATACTCATTTATTTCTTATAAAGGGATTTTCACAAGTTTCTCTGAAATAAAAAGAAATATCATTAACAAATATATTTGACGACTCTCATCTATTAAACTTTCTCACTGTAACATATATAATTTTGCTAAAAAAAATGTTATACGAATTCAGCAATAAACAATTTTATTAGCATAACAAAACATTTTTCTAATACCCTCTTTGAACCTGAAATTTAATTAAGTACTTTAAAACAACCTCTCGACCTTTGTCTAATTACTATTCAATAAAGTTCCCTAGAAACTCTCTCATTCAGACCTCCACGATTATTCCTCTTCCTCATCTGCCGGCCGCATTTTTCCTTGTACACAAGTACATAACACGCGGCTGTAACGGTTCCCGCTTGCGCCAAGGATACCCACTCATCTCTCTCTCTCTCTCTCTCTCTTTCTCTCTCTCACTCATGCGTCTCCGGCTCGTCTGACCCTAACGACCGGCCGCGCGTTCGGTTAACCTGCGCGCGCGTTGTGTAATAAGTTCGCGCGCATAATATGTAATGCACATATATACACTGAGAGACTGACTGACCCCGTTCACGCGCAAGAAGCCCGCAGGGCCCATTCATTACTTGTCATGAGGTGCGCGCTGTTAAAACACCGGCTTCGCGTTGGGAAAATCTTTTCGCGGCTCTTGGGTGGCGTATTCGTAAGGAAGGAAATGAGCTTCAGCTCCGAGGCTGACGACGCCGTGAAAGATCCGTGACTGTGTTTGGTCTGGCGCTGCGCGGTCGCTCAATATACAGTTTGTTTCTCGTTAGGTGGCGATAAATTTTGTTGGAAAAAAGATGTTTTGATGTTTATCGGTGATTGTAAAGTTATGAGTTGTAAAAATTTAGGACCGTGAAAACGGAGCGAGTTTGAGGTGAAGAGGTTTTTAACGATATTGTCAATGGGTTTCATACATAATGGTTATTCAAATTTCCGGTCAGGTACCTATATATTTAATTCTTCAATTTTTTAAACTAACGCAGTAATATCTGCTTAAAATATTGAAATTTTTTTTTAGTTTATACAATTTTGATAATCTTACAATAAGTGAATGAATCCATAGACGAGCCATCACCTTTTATTATTGTTCACAAATAAAAATTTTGAGTATTGATGAAGTTTGGCAGTCCGAGAATTTAATTGAAGCCCTTATACGTTAACTTTTCTTTCTCATTAACACGTCATTATAATCACTAATGCCTATCAATAACAGTTGCATTCAAAATAGCTCAAAATTAGAAGTTGTAAGAGACAAGGGAAAGGTGAAAATCAATGGCTGATATACGAATTCATTCACTCGTTGCAACATTCACCAATAACAAAAAAGATAGAAGGCAGTTGGCAACTTATTTACTTTATACTAATTTTTAAACAAGTTTTCACAAAACAAATGTATTTGAAACATCATCATCACTCCAATACCTATGTACATATGCCAGAAAAAGGATAATCCAATCCAAGAAATAGCTCGTATTATCATAACGCATCGGCCACTCAGTTCTCGCTCCTTTGTCGGTCATATCTCATCGCAGGATTTGGGCTCGCGCTCTGCTCTGTCCGAGGTAACGGCCTCCGTATAGGATTTCACGTCGACTGCGACGTCCTAATCGGGGAGCCCTAGAGCGGGAAAGGGAAGTCGTGTTTGGGTTAAGTGGCCTCGGATTACGCAGCAGCTCGTCTCTCGTTATTTTCCAGCGGCGCGCTCTATTTCGGTCGTAAATTACGCGCAAGCGCTACGCTGTAGCTGTCCTCGCTCTCCGCGCGCGGGAATCGCTCGAATTTCCGCAGCGCAGAAGTTAATTGCGAAAAGGGTGCGCCGCGTAAGCATAAAACGTGTTTTGTTTTTTAATGGGTGACAGAGGTGGGTCGTTCTCCCCATAAACTTATCCTGGACTCTCGTCGAGTTTGTTAAGGAACTATTCTATTATCCGCTTAAATTCTGTTTTTCAAAATGATGTATCAATTAAGAAAGGAATTTTTTTTAATATTGAATATTTTTTAAATACTGAAGCAATAGTTAAATTTCTAACCTTTTGGAAAGGTTTTTTATTTAGACGATGCTACGCTAATAGGAAAGATCGTTTAGGGTTAATGAATCGGATATCTTTTAATTTATTTTTAGATGATATTTAGTCTAAGTAAGCACTCATTAACTTATAAGTTTTTGTTACTACCTATTAAGGCATTAGATTAAAAAGTCAGGTACGGTCCCTCTATTGAAATAATTTGTCGTTAACTATTAAAGAATGCACATTTCAAATCCACGTTCGTTAATAGTTGAATCACGGTATTGAATATAAACGACCTTTTCTATCAGTGTACTTAGCATACTAATATATAAAGTATTTTCAACCTTCAAATTCTGTACATATGCACATTATTGATATTGAGAATAATTAATTAATTAGCATTACAGATCATTTATTTAATGCATTATACAATGATCTGAAATGCAATTTTGATTAACAATAATTTGAATATGGATAACTCTCAAAATATGACTCGAAAAAATATTTATCTTTAATCTATTATAATTACTTTATAAAAAAGGTATATTGTGGCGAAATTAAGAAGTGCATGCATTTTAATAATTCAGATACACTTTACTATGTCGTTAAGTTGTGTGAAATTTTTACATTTGTGAAACATTTACTAAAATGAATTTTAGTTACTAGCATAACTTATAAAGTTAGTATATATAATAATATATAAATAAAAATTGGCAATTTAAAAAAAATCTTTTTCTAAAACAGCAATTAAGAAGTAAATTTTAATTTACCAAAAAGCGATAACTGTAATATCAAAATACAACATGAATAGAGGCTAGAGACAAACAGAGCGAGCATAATAATCAAGTTTGAGAGCTAGAGAAGAAAAAGACATGCTGCACTTACAGAAGTTTTTATTTAATTAAAACTCTAAATCCTTCTTTCAGAAATAAATAGAGACTAAAAATGTCCCGTAAAAACTTTGAACGCATAAAAGCACACATAAATAAACAAAGTCGTCGTTTATATCTTTCTATTATTTATGAAAAAAGAAGGGAAACTTGCTCACCCTTCCTCCGAGGAATCCCGCTCTAAAACCGTTGATTAATTAAGAACGTCGCAGAGAAGACCGCGAAGTTACAGTTTCCCAGCTGCGCCTCGGAGTTTACAAGTCGTCGGCGTTTTCCCCCCTCACCACGAGTAAATCTCTTGAGCAAGCGGTGGTACGAAGACTGCTACTGCTGCCGTTCTCTGATTTGCACTTTAAGGACTTCCTCCGAGATTCTTAACGTCATCGGCAATATCCTCATTTGCACTGCGCAAACCAACCTGTTTACTCACACAGAAACGTATATCTACAATGAGACCCGTGTACAAGTCGGCGCGTGGAATTGCTCTTGTCAGTTTTAGGCTCTCTCGTTTCCTTCCGTGCTCAGGTGGACACTGAGGTATGATTAAGCAGCTGCAGAAAATCGAATTTGCTATGCATATCTCTCTCTCTCTCTCTCTCTCTCGCTCTCAATATTCAAGCGGTAACTTGATAGTCAACTAAAGTCGAGTTTGATTAAGCTGACTACTTTAAATGAAATGCGATTAAAGTGAGATTAAGTATTTCTATAAACCCAGAGAAATTTACGATGATTTTAAACATTTTTTACATGAGATATGTACATTATTTTCTTAAAAATAATCCAACAGTTTATAAATCTATAAATCTATAAGTTTTTGGAAAATTATAGAATGAGTAATAAATACATTTTTACCGAAAATATACTTTTTAAAAAGTTAATATTAATGAAATTTTTTTTTAATATAAATGTAATTTATGTGAAGGAATTAAATAGACGGTTCAGAATTTAAAAAATTGTGTTAATTTTGCTAAGAACAAATACAAAAATTAATAGACTTCACATAAGTTATTCATATTGTTAATTTTAGATAGATAAGTATTTTTAGGAAAAATATGAGAAACATTACTAATTAAAAGACTAGAAAGGATTCTGCGTAAAGCGCAGTTATTTTTTTATTTAAAATAAGTATTTAATTTTTTATTTAGTTTTAATATATTATAAACAAATTAAAAAAAAAATTAATAAGAAATTAATTTGCAAGCGCGCCTTGATGAAATTATCGAGTAATTATGAAAGCATTTTTATTATATTTTTCAAAAAGAAATTCTAAAAAAATTTGAATAGCTGATACGATAATAATATTAAATTAATTTATAAGAAAAAATTATAAGAGTTATTTTTGAAATTGTAATTCACCACCATAATCTAACATAAAGTAAGTAATATTCATGGTAGCCAATTAGTGATTCATATGTTTTTTTTTCTAGAATTGAAGCACATAGCATTAATTCCAATTATCGTTATACAAAACTTTTAAATTTTGCTAAATCATCGCATTTATTATCCTGTACTTTGGCCTCAAAAATTGCAAATCGCAAATTCTAAATCATTACTCTTTGAAAACTACCTTTGAAACAGCTTTTGCAAAGCGTAAAGCCTCTGGTTTACGTGCGAGAAAATAATATTAAATCATATTGAACCGCTAGTGCAGCTTTTCTCACGGAACTATAAATTCGAGAGCGCAGTAGGTAGTTGAGAGCTACATTAATTACGAAAGGATGACGAGGAAGCATATATGTACGAAAAAAAAAAAATTTTAAAAAGTGGTACGTAACAAGATCTGCTGGGAATGCTCAGGTAATTTTAAAGTGCAACATTTAATGCTAAAGTGCAACCTTGTAGCAGCATCTAGTAATAGGTAGGTGTATATGTAGTTAATGTCGCACTGGGCTTTTATTTACATAATGGCTAGGGTCCGTTTTAACTTCTAGTTGTTTTTCTTGGTCGACTTTTTTATTTGCAAGTGTTATGGAAATGTTATTGGAAATCTTTTATTGGTCTAGATAAGTTAAACTTGGTACGATATTAAGTCTATAAAATTTTTTTGGAACTATAAATGAAACTGAAAACCATGACATCACGTATTGAGGTCAAAAATATTTTTTCAAAATCTTATTAACTTTTACTTGGATTTAAAATGATTTTATTCTAACATTGTTAAGGTTATTGGATTATTGGTAAAAATATTATATTTCAGTTATATTAATATATCGCAACTTAAACCCCAATACCATCTCAATATTATATCCATATTGAAGTAAAAATAGATTCTCCTTAACTGTGAATTCAATGTAGAACTGTGCTCATATCCAAGCTAAACTTTAACGGAAAACTTTTTAATGCCAATGTCATTTCCTACTTCAGAACGATAACCTAGCGGACATTGTATATCGATCCTCGTTATTAACCCCATTTCTCGAATAATCACCTCGACGCGAAGCCTGTAAGTCACTTCACCGTATCATCATAATTCAATCCCGCGCAATTCACCGTCACACCATCATTACAACCTTTTTCACACTCGGCGCAATGCATTCATCCGGTCGATCATCGTGCAACACACACACACCCCTTCCCTCTTCTCATCTCCTCTTCGCCGTGGAATTTCCATTTCTCGTGTGTCAGATGGTCGCTCGTCGAGATTTATGTCTCTCTGTGTGAGAGGATGAGGGAGAAAGAGAGGTTTTCATAAACATGAAAAGGCGCAGGTGCCGTCGCCAAATTGAATCTAGGTTGCCTGGGACAAGCGCGCGCGTAGCGAGAAAAATAAATATTGCGCATGAAATTTACATGAGTCTATCTGTACGGAAATGTATCTTTCGTGAAAGGAGGTGGGAAGCTGTTCAGAGTTTTAAGAAAGGACAATAAAATTTTGATGTGACTGCTTTGAAAGAATGTTTGCTTGTCTTGTACATAGTCAGCATTATTAATTTTTAAACTTTGGTAGAAGTTTAAATTTTTTATAGAAGATTAAAATAAATTCCATTTCATAATATTTCACTTATTTGTTTTTTTGCATTTTTACATTATAGTGGACACATAAAAAATTTCTTATAGTAAAATAAAACATATTCAAGTAAATTTTACCGGGCGTAAATGCTTATTTGAGTTGCGCGGTCCTGCAATTATGATCGTTACTCGATATATACCTCACGATTCGTGAAATCACCGCTATAGGGCGAGCGCCACAACAGAGATCAAAAGTGTGTCTTGGTTGTCGCTCGCTCTTTTTCGCCCGAGAACCACCATCAGTGTACACCTGCTTTCAGGTTGCTCAGCTCTAAGGTTTACGACATCCTAACTTCCTGTGGCGGCAAATATTCGGAGTACGAAAAAAATCGTTGGTTCTACGTTGACCTGAGCGAATGGAGCCACCGATTGTTATTATTAGCCTGCCGATTCGAATTAATTTAAAACCACTGCAAAATTCTGTATTTATACCAATTTATAAATTCACGATAAATAAATTAGCCGTTTAGTGAAATAAGTTATCGTTCCTGCCTTTCGTAATTAGATATAAAAGCAAATAATAATTTTACAAAATGAAATGAAAACTTTAATGGAGTAGAAACAATAATTTAATACTTTTATCTTATTATTTATTCCAATGTTTTAAACTTTTGTATTTCATATCGTAAAAAGCACTGTCCACGCGAATTCTGAAAAATATATTTCAATAGCGAGGCGCCGAGTCCCACGCGGACGATTTCGTGTCTTCTTTCTTTCGTTATACGTATACCTCTCCTACCCTGTTTCCGCAAGAGGATTCATATACAGAGGGGCTTTTAGTCGCGGCCCATTGTTTAGCCAACGTCACGAAAAGAATATTTTTTTATTCTTTCGTGGACGTTAGGTTTTCCTCAAACAAGACATTATATTAACAGAGAGCGCTTCTATGGACAGTAAAAAGAATCGTTATTTATAGTATCGAGACGATGTCGCTTCGAGTTTCAATAACAGGAATATATTTTTTATTTTATTATAAAATAGTGACATGCGATCAAATTTGACATTGAAAATAAATACAGGAGAATTCAAACGAAATATATTAACAAAAGTACTTTTACTTTTTTTTATATTTTAAGCTTCTTTTTTAAACAAAAAAATTTAATAAACGATTTGCATGTACTTAAGCAATTATTTGTGTTTCTACAAATTTGAGATATATAAGAAAACGATTTTGTATTTATCTAACCCTTTTACTTGAATCGAAACAAAACAACGAAAATTTTATCATGTAAACGTAAATAGAATATCCAGTTGTATGAAAAACAGACCAATAACAGCATCGCTTATGCAAACATTCCGTATCTATAATCATTCACACGACATTTGAAGGCATATGTAAAACTAAATGTTAGATTTCAGCAATACAAATTCTCTAATTTTATTAGTTGACTGAGCAACAAATTTATAATACCTTTCCATAAGTTGTAACATTTTAGTATCTTTTTAATGATACTTTACAGTAACGAGTTAAATTTAATCGTTAAATTTAAATTTAAGGACTTGAATTAAATTCACAGTGATAATTAAATTTAAAGGATGATTCTATCAACTTTGTGGAAAAAGAGAATAAAACAATAATTACTGCTATACTATGTATACTAAAAATTACAATAATAAAACTTTATTACACTTCCTTTTTTTCTCTATCCACAAAATCCATCACATTTGTAAATTTAACTTTTTTATGAAGTCTCTCCTTTTTATTTACTGAACAAACAAAAAACGAATTTTCTGTTATTTGATAATTGTAAAATAAGAATTGCGTTCAATATATTCCGTGCTTATTGTCATTGCCAATAAATACATCACTTCGATTTCCGTCAATTTTTATTTTCATTCGGATATAATTTCGTGTTTAACAAAATCTAACATTTTTTTTTACCATTTCCATTCATATAGCCCTGCCGACTAATTACAGGACATCTTCAAAATATTTCTCAAGAGGATGTTTTATTCTTATTCTTAGTATATCCGAAATATTATATATAATGATAACTCTGAGATCATTGATATCCCAGATAATTATAATTCAATCTAGAATAATATATCTAATTTGCTGTTATATAAAAATTAATGAGTATATTTTATATGTATTTTAGGTAAGGAAATTTATCAAACGTTTGGTTATGGTGAGGTCAATATGCGATCCAGTGTCGTGCCTTTAGGACGTCGTCCTTTGTGCTAAGGTGAGTTATTTGTAAACTATGTCAAACTCTGTAAAATTTATGTAACAACTCATGTAATATTACGTCAAAGCTGATATTAAGCATACTTTACTAATTTATATAGCTTGTATGACATTTTATCTTATATGTAAAATAGTTTGAATTACAATTGACATACATTATCGTGAAGCAAAATAGTTTGTTGAAATTCACACTACAGCTCAATCATCATGTTGCATTTCTATCACACTTCCGCAAAGCTACGCAAAAATCTCTCAGTGCATCTCAATTACACTTCAAACTATGTCACAAAATAAAAGCAAAACTTCATTCACACAAACATTCCTTTTAAAGAAAAGGATCTCAACCCACTAAACCACCAATTGAATGCGCCCTCTGCAAAGTACAGTTACCTCTCGCGGTTTCTACACTCGCGGGTCCCGAAAGAAAACGGCCCGAGACTTTTTTTCCCCCGCCGTGATCAATAAACATTCTCCCACCTCTCTCGAGCCCATCCGAATGGCTCGCGTCGCGTGATTAACGATCGCTCGCCGACGCGTTTAATTTTCAATCGCGCGATAGCGGCTAAAATTTAAATTATACGCTGACTCTCTCCGGGTGTGCGCGCGCGCGCGCGAGCGATGAAAGCAAGGCGCGAGAAAAGGAAACAGAGGCCGGGCGCGCTCGTCGTAAATCATCCGCTCTTTTCTTTGAGAAATTTTCGCAAGTAGCGAGGAGTCTTCCGGTATATACCTTACTGTGCGTGCTTGCTTTTTGCCCTCTTCTTAGCCTCCGGCGCACCTGCGTGTGGACGCGGCTTGCTGTGTTTGCGAGCATGGGAGCGAGAGCCGCTCTAACCGACCGCTTATCAGCCATCGTCTGTGTGCTGAAAAAGCAAACGAGCTGTTTGTTGTAATTGAAGGGGCGCAGTGTCGACGAATTATGGTGGGATTTGGCGCTGATAGATTTAATATTGATCAGTTTTTGAGTGATATTTTGTTTAGTTTTGTGTCGGTGTGAGTTAAGGGCACTCTGAAATAGTTTAATAGACTTTTATAGTTTCAAAGCGATTAAAATTGACTGCATCCCAGTGGATATTAGATGCACTTGCTTATTTGATAAGTTCACAAACTTTATCCTTTTTCAAAAAAGAAGTTTAAATATTTTAAAGCACTTTATCAGTATACTACGGCTTTCTATTTATTTTCAACTACATTTACCAAATATTCGGGTTAGCCATATTTTCTTTGCTTTCCAATAACCGTTGGCATTTCCTAGATATCGGAAAACCAGAAGAATTTCAAAGATCGAAAATTGCAAGCAGACAACAAATATTCGAGCTATGCAGGTACCTGCTATAAACACACGCCAAAAATAACAATCTCCGCCGCAAATTCGTTTCTCAAATCACTCCTAAAAGCCTCAGACAACTACCTCAAGTAAAATACCCGGAAAGCGCCGCGCGAGCGTGTCACACGTTGGCCTTGCCTCGAGTCAGCGCTAAGGCAAAATTCTCTTATTTATCAAGTCTTCAAGACCGGCGTGCTCGCGCGAGCGGGTAACTTTACTTTTCAGGGCGTGTATATGACAAGGGTAGGAAAGTGAAAAAGCGACGACGGAGCGGCTGAGCGCGCGGACAAGGTAAATTCAGAGCAAGAAAATGAGATGCTTACTCTGCCGACGGAATTACTTATTCTAATTTCCTGGAGCTCGCTATGCGCGCATTCTCGGAATTATACGCGGAAACAACAGAGTCCCGAGAGAAAGAGAGAGGGGGGGGGGGAGATGATGATACCCTTTATTCCATTATTTATACGCATTAAGCGTTTTTCTCCTTAGGTACGTGCACTTTGAACGCGATGTTGAGAGCGATGAAATTAATTCTCTGCTTTTTTTTAATGGTCTTTGAGTTATTAGTTAACTCTCTTCTATTCTAAGACGATAACGTTTAAATGTCTTCTTGTCTGCGTACGAAGAGAATTTAAAACAAAGAAAATGCTTTTGTGATGCACTGCTTCGTTATTCTGTCAAGAATCAAGTGACAAAAGACCTTGTTTTCAACCCTTTTACTTCTTAATTATTAGATTTATGTGGATTATTATTAAAGCAAATGTTTATACAATAATCAAAGAAAGCCCTCTTTGTAAAACTTTCAATAGGAAAACATGCGCAAACGGAAGGCGAAGCGCATGCGCAAATTACCGCGTCCGTCCTCTCAGGTGATTTACGAAGTTGCGGCGGCAGCTAGAACGGTCCGATAGAACGGAAAAGAGAATTATTGGATGCGCAAACGCGACCCGAGCGATAGGAGAATGGGGGAGGGGCTCCACACCTTAAGCTTACAATCTCACCCGGCAGGTGTGGCTTAGATTTTCAAGTTTAGATATCGGGTAAATAAACAAATTAATAAATGCATCATTGCGGTGAGTCTAGTGATTTACAACGTACTAATAATTAACAATTTACCATTCTAATAATTTCCCAATTTTTCACTTTTAATAAATTTAATTTTCTACCTTATGCACTTCAGCACTTTTGTCTTTTTGAAAATTTAATTACGTCCGACAATTTCATTTCAACATAACAACAAATTTTCCAAAAATTTCTGTTTTTAATATAAAGATAATCATATAGTAAATATTTATTCAAATAATAGTAAATATTTATACGGAGCATTGCCAATATATTTTCACCATCTTGTACAATGAATTTCGTATTGCCATCACGTTTATTTCAAGCATTACTAAGCCAAGAGTGAACGATCGCCCGGGAATTACAAGGCTTGGCCCCCTTTATACCCTGACTTCGCCATCTCGAGAATTCGCCAATTGAGAAGCAAGATTTTCGCGTGCTAAGCGAAGATGAAAAGCTGCATGCGAGGTGGGGGTGATGCTGTACACGGGAAGTCGACAAAGAAACGCAGATGCAGCGCGCATAAAAGGCGCGGAGAATAGAAGCGCGATAACGTGAAGGCAGAATACAGAGGCGTTTCACTATAAGGGTGAATAATGAATTATTAATCGTCTCAGGGGTAGAATTAATTGTTCTTGATTTATTGTACTGAATGGTGCTGACGGAAATTAGACAAGTGAGAAGGATGAATATCATAGCAGTTTAATTATAATCTTTTAGAAATAATAATTTAACGCAGAGTTTTGCAAGAAAATGCTAAATTTTAATTGAGATTTTCACTCACTCTTCCACTGGTGAATAAATGGAGATTTCAGAGGATTTCTACCAACGACGACAAAATTTGTGACTTAAAAATCATGTTCCTCGCCGAATCCCCTCGACCCTCTTAATTGCCAAGCCGATCGATGAAACCCAAAAAAATTTTGACATTGCCTTCATTCTTTCCAACTTTATAACGATCCACTTCTTTCCCACGTTCCGAACGACGCCAGATCCTACAGTTAACGTCCACCACGCCTTTTCAAGGTATCGGCCCTCCCGCACAAGAAGGACAGCGTCACATGGCGACCTCGTCAAAGTGTAGTGGTGTCGAGCCGCTCGTAAAGCGCAGGCTGATACCGCATCGCGCGCCTCGGCAATCAAATCGAGAGTGGCTCTCGCCGAATGCAGCCGCGCCGGGAGCTCGAGTGTTTGCCAATGTCAACGCTGCCAGTATGGGTAGTTTGCGCAGAGAAATTGCGCAAGGTGGTGCAGTTGAAGGACCGTTGAAGGAACAGTACGCTTGCTCTTTCCAGATTCTTTCATTATTACTTTTGGAGCGTTGGTCAAGTAACGGCTTGATCATTGAGGAGAAATTGTTTTACCGGTATTGTATGATTGAAAGAATTTAATTTAATTATGGTATCAATGAAAGATTTCCTTGAGATTGCTTTTAGTGTATGAAAAAGAATTTTGAAGGTGGAAAGCATTTCAGACATAATAATTTTTATTCCTTATGTACATGTGATTATTGTATAAAACAGTAACACACTTTTATAATATACTCAATAACATATTATCACATTTTCGAAGTGGCTCTTAAAAATTGCAATCCCGAACAGAGGAGCATGTTGCGCATGAAGTTAAAAGAAAATTACCGGCGGCCGAAAACTCGACAAACGGTAAACCGTTGCATTTCGCCCTGTAAAACGCGCGTTTTTAGTCATTCAAAATACCGTTTGCGGCAGTAAAACGACTGTTTGAACTTTGGTAATAAAGTTCCGCGAGTCTACGGGCGCAAGCTTCCGCGTATATATTCCGTGCCATTAAGCCACTCGTGCGCGCCCGAGTCGCTGGGCCAAAAATTACGACGGCGCGACGTAACAGAAAACCTCTTCTGGAATTTGAAATATCTCCTCGATTAATAAAGGAAATGAGCGCCCCCGACGGTGGCTCCTGCAACAGTTCTCATTCTCGCGAGCGCGAGCGCACTCGCGTCAGCCGTGAAATTAAACGTAATCCAGATTTCGCGACGATTTAAATTGCACTTTAAAATGGATTCACGCTTTTTTTGTCATTTAAAAATATGACGGGTTATCATATTCTACTAAAACTGGATAATCCCTTCTTTCGAATTAGGTTAAATGTGAATCGTGTCACTCGAAAGGGTTACTACTGCTTTATTTAAATACTTTAATATATTTTTGGATATTGGATTATTGCGGTATTTTTACTTGACTATCTTTATAAATGAAACAAGGTCTAAAAGTATCATTTTTATAAAAAGCAATTGAAGTTTTAAAAAGAAATATTATTTTTATATTCAATTGTTTGTAAACTATAATATAATTATAATTTAACTAACTCTCAAACAAAAACTTTATGAATACAAAAAATGTATCTCAATACATTATCTTCTATGGGTAATCCTTATTTCTGTTACCTCTAGCCTCGGTTTTCCACAATCTAGAACAAAAATATTAAATGAAATAAGCAACGTGTTAAAGTATGAAACTACTTAACAATAATGTTTCGACCACACCTAACTTACTTGCGATAAAGGTGTAATTATTTATTTTAATTTTTCAATTTATTGCAAACTAATCTTTCTTTGGAAAGTAATTTGAAGCTGATATACGAAAACTTCAATAAATATCAAAACTAGTTTTCCTTCATAAGTATGTCATGGGAAAATATTGTACATAGTAATCTCTGAAAGAAAAATTCTAAAACTGAAAAAGCCCTTCTCGGTCAAAGATAAACCCTGCTGTATCTCGAAAAAATCCTAATACGCTTGACTCCTAGAAATTTGCTTAATATTCAGCAACAAAAAAGCCATCTTAAGCTCCGGATAAAATTATCAAAATTTTATCCGGCTTCCAATGTGTATATTGCGACTGCGCCTGATAAAGCTTATGAACTAACTGAGGCCGCTCAAACAGCAGCACCTATCGATTGGACACACCCCCGTAAATTCTCCGGCGATTTTAATACTCGTGGGACCCTCTGCATGATGACGGAAAAAATATTTCGTCTTGCGAAAAATGTATTTCGCGAACAATGATAAAGTCTTCCGAGCGTCGCGGCGACGGCTCCAGGTGCGCTTAACCAGAAAGAACGGACGACACTAAAAGCTTCCGCGCGCGCTCGCCCAGTTTCCCTCTTGCTTCGGTAAGTTATGTATGCATGAGTTAGCGCGCTCGCGCGGACTACGAGGCTCTAGATCTCGAGCTGAGAAGTTTTCTCACAATTCTGTTTTTTTAAGACAATGAGATTTTTTTTTTCGTTTAGGCAAAAAGATGCCAAAATTTTTTATGTTTATATTTTTTGCGACGAAAGAAAAAACCAGAGTTATAGAAGTACTTTATCTTTAATAACAAAGCTGTGTTAAGAATACTAAAAACATTAATATTTATAAAAGCTATTCTTCAATTAATCGATTGAATATCTAAATAGTGTTTGTCACTTCAGATTTCAACTGTAATTCCATCAGATTTTAATCGTCATGAATTCGGAATTTTGTTGGTTTATGAATTTGCCACTTGATCGATATTCAAGCTACTTAAAAAGAGGATCAAAGGATGTGTGCAGATCAACGATAATGAGACATGAGATAACAAAGCTCATTAAAAATAGTCTAAGAATCAGAACAGATTAGAAGAAGCAGGTTAATTGTGGGAATTTTCACGAAATATTTGTAAGACGTTTAATTATAGAGATACCAAACAAAGAAAACGATATCTTCATATTATGCTAAGATCATAAAATGCTTTTGATCAAAAATTCGCTTTTATGAGATTTCATTAAAAAAATATATATGTTTGTTTAAGTAAAACATGTGCTACTCTAAATGACAAAAGTATTGTCCACACATTCGTGCCCCCACATTTGACATTTTCCAATTTTACTTCCTTTTCTTGAATTGTACTTTGAAATGCTATACCGACTTCACGAGATTTTTATCTATAAATTCATACTTTTTATTGATTATTTTATATTTTTTTTTTATTGTGTTTTCGAAGTCGACACGTACGGACACACGGTCGCACGCACAAACAAAGTCATCAAAGTCGGCCACAAGTTCGGAAAACTAGAAAAACCAAATTACTGATCAGATTCTGAATTAATAATTTCGAAATAACATAAAGAAAGGTTGAATTGAAAATTTCATACTTCTTTGACATCAAATAAAAATCTAGTTTTTATCAGCTCGACATGCTATTCTTCACAAAGCCTTAATTTTGGAGTTGATAATCTAATCAAAATATAATATCCCTTACAAGAGGGTAAAACATTTTTCCACTATGCGTATTTCATTTAGAGATAGTTACGAATTTAACGATGACGACGATGATTCCCTGCGTGGACCCCTTCTGCGTGCTACCCGTTCTGCGGTTATCCATTTCATCTCTGCGGCTGTCAGGGGAGTTTGGCGAATCACGTTCGCGGATTGTCGATCTTTATGATGGTGGCTGTTGTGCATCTGATAGTTTTGCTATAACTTCAGAAACAGTTCAACAGATTGCTACTACGAATCTTTGATATTTGACCTCTGGAATAGGAGTTTATTCTCCTCTAACATGACAGTTATATTATGACTATTTTCAACTTTATGTGTGTTGCTTGTTGATTGAAACGACGCTTAAAGATCTTAACTTCTTAATGTAGCCCTTAATTAAAATTCAAAAATGGAGCACAAAAGCCAAGTGTAATGTTGGTATATAGTTTGATTCTTTGATAAAATATAACTAATAATATAATTTTTTTTTGCATTAGTTTATTACAAAACAAAAAATTCCAAAAATTATTATTAAATTTTGTAATTAATTTTTTTTTTAAAAGAATAGATTTGTTTCATTAGCAACATTTCCTCTCTGAGAAGTGAGCACCCTCGGAGTTGCCACCATGGAAACAGCAATGCAATGCGGGAGTCTACGCAATTGAAACGCCATGTTTGCAGGTACCTGCGTCACAATCGATTGGATTCACGTACAAGTGGTGTAGCTTGGCCCTTGACTGGCAATCATTCGAGCGGATCGTGACGGCCTTTGTTGTTATGTGATTCTGAAGTCGCTATAGTTCACCATTACTATGCTTAGTCACTTCGTTATTCCAGAAGCTGATTGTCGAGATTCGATTAGAATATTGTCTGCTGATAATTTACAGTATAGTTGAAAGAATGGTTCTTATTACTCGTGAATGTAAAAAAATATTTTTCAGGCTCGCTCTCATGTTTCTTTTTCAATATATATTAATTTTGTTAAAAGCTATAATATTACTTCTGACATTAATAGTTATTTTTGTCACAAGACTGAAAAATCAATTTTTTTATTTTGATCACACCGCAACAGGGCGCAAAATCCTTATTGCATTGTAATGAAAATTATTTTTTGTTTCGTCAAAACTATTACAGTATATTTTTTGATCTATTATCAGACCGAAATCTGACTGTTTAAAAAATAATTCTTTTACAATTACATTAGTTCGTGTAAAATCGAACACATACGAAGATTTATTATTAATTATTTATTACATTTTTCTAATATATTTTATAATTGCCATTATCTGAAATTAACGGTTAAAATTTACCATTATAATAAGAACTTTTTTAAAATTAAAAATAGAATTTTGTTTTAGACACTACAATTTTCTCAAAATATGTTAAATATTTAAATTCGTTATCTTTGCTAAGATAAACAAAATTTCAAACACATACCTTTGATGTTGACATTATAATGTTTATAAACTTTGATGTCTTAAACAATTTCCTTTCTATAAGCGATGCACTTACGTTAATATATAATCACTTTACCCATTACCTAAAATACAGAATAATATTTAATAATACTTTAAAATATTATTTTCTCTATTAATGTACTAAAGATCTAAAAATAAATATAATCTCTTTATAGAGGCTTAATATTATTTACATACTAATAAATAGTTTAGATAAACATCATCAAAATTAAACATAATTAATCTTAAGCATTATAAAAAAAAAACATCTATATTACCACGCTAATCTATTATGACACAAATTAATTAGAAGTAAAAGCAAAGCCGTATCGAAATTATTCGATAACATCTTCTTTCACGTCGCATATACAGAGCCGACACTAACCGCCTTCTACCGAACCTCGTTGGAAGCGGCCGCATTGGAAGCGTGTGTGTCGCGCATCACTTAACCTAAATATATTTAGCGAGTTCATCAAAGAGGCCCGGAGATCATTTGCGGGCTCATTCATGGAGCTTGACTCGTGCTGGCGACATGTCACTTGATCGGAGATAGAAGGTTGCAAGCGAAGGCAAGCGCTCGTTCACGAAACTGCCAGTATACGTATGTTCTATTTCTAAAGAATATATATCATAAAGGAAGTGAAGAGTTATATGTCGAGAGAAATTTAATATTTAATAAATTGAATGATAATAATGTTAAAAAGGTGCTTCGCACTTAGCTGGGATTTAATGAATAAGAGTTAATGGATATTCTATTAATGGATACAAAAAAAATTTAAAGAATTAAACGTAAGCTTTTATAGTTTAGATAATATAATTACTACCCTTCTTAAAATTTAAAACAAAGCTTACGTTACTGTTAATGCCGTTTGCAACTTAAATTCTATTTCCAGTTTGAAATTAGAGATAGCAAATAATCTACCCCTCTAATATTAGACATCGAATAAAAATGCAGCAATTAGAAAGATTACCGTATTAAAATTTTTAGTTAATAGT
>UELX01004140.1:0-19437 GCA_900480035.1 Eupelmus urozonus
AATTAATAGTTTTATAGTAATTTTTATCAGAATACAATGATGTATCCACTTTGATAAAATTATAGTAATTTTTCCTATAATATTCCTATAATATTTTTCTCAGTGTATTTATGAAATAGAACGCAAAATGAAAAAAATTCGCAATCATCATACTGTCATTCGATTCAACAATATTAGTCTCATTCTAGCCGTTTGATCATAACCTTCATTGCTTTCGCGTCGATGCCCGGAAAAATGGGCTTGCCATTCTCGTCGAAAGAGTCGGCATAATATCTTGTATAGACAGTCTCAAAACCCGCGCGCTCAGCTTGGATCTGTGATGCCTCTGCTGTGAAGATTGTGGAGGTGGCGGTTATTCCATATTTTCGGCCAATGTCGTCCCTGCAAAAAATAGAAATTATCATCTTTTTTGAATTTTTTGTTGATAAATAATTGTATCATATCGAGGTCATAGTGATATTTTTTTAGAATTTCCTATTCGTAAAGGAAAATAATAAAATAAATTAAAATTATTGAAAGAAACTTATTTAACTACTAAGAGGTTAACCTGTTTTTTTTTTTAACTATTTTATAGCAATTGCGATGGTTCAATTAAATATTGTTTAATAAATTTATTATTATTGCACAAAACGGGATGTTTCATTAAACTTTCTTACCTAGCTTTGAGCAATATAACTCCAAGTTTCTGCCCTCGAAATGCAGGTTTCACGCTCAAACCCAGCGCAGCTATATATTTGTCATCTTGGTAAATATCACGAACATCCGCATTACTAGTCACTTCGTGCATGAATTCAAATATCTTTCTCGAATTCGGAGATTTAAAAGTCACCTGTAAAAATAAAATAATTAATATGAATAATGTTCTCACAATATCCATAAATAATTTTCAGTGGTACAATTGCAAGAGCTAAAGCGAATTTATTATTCATAGACCAGTTCCAAAGTTCCAGATCATTAGATTCCATCGACATTATCATAAAGTTTAGGATGCAACGAGGTATAATAAACGCGGCATTATGCAAAAGGATTTTCAAACAATATATTTCAATGGAAGAAAGGAAGGATGATAAGTGGCTGTATCAGTGCCAAATGGAATAGATAATAAGAGGGTCGAGTTTGATATACCTTACCGTGAAGTGCTCCAAAGCTTCCTCGAGTTCGTCGGTCACGACGAATAACATATTGATAGCCACCAACTCCAACAATTCGTCGTTCGGCCCGAGCTTGTAAGCTGCGACACTGTAACCTAATTTCAGCAGATAATACCAAAGTGCTCGGAAATCATCTATCGCCGCTGGTTCATCTTTGACATCTGTAAAGGATTATTTTTGTGTAGAGTAATAATACAGCCAAGTTTATTTTGATTATAATGTTTTAGAAAGATTCATAATTAATTTTGTCATTTAAATTTTGTATAACAAATTGATTTTTTTATACTTGATTTCTCAATTTTAATTACTTAATATACTTGAATTGAATTTAATAATTTATTGTTACTTAAAAAGACCAAAAAATTTCGCTAAGTTCAATAAAGTATTCATTTATTCGGAAAGCAAAGCAATTATAAAAATTACTCTTGTATTCATGGAATGTCGAGCCCCCAAAGGAAAAAATATGCTGCTGTAATGTTAGCTTTACACGGCCCATATTTACTATGTTTACTATGATTAAAAGAGTAATTTCTCTACTGAGAAAAGTAATTAGTTTCATAAAATAGCACATCTATAAATAAATACTTTTCCATCTCTAGTTTTTATCATTGAAACTGTTAAAAGAATGCTAACTTATTTTAGTTACTAATAATCACAGAAGTCCACTTTATTTATTCAACGTGTACTTTCGAAAAAAACTTTGTTATTTTATTATTGACATTGTGAGACTCGACTAACAGTAGATAATTTCAAATGTGGAAATGATACAACGGGCAATACTGTTCAAATTTTTATTAAAAATAACAAAATAACTAAGACGACGAAGTTTCGGCTTCGCAACAGGAAACCCTTTTCAAGCGCTACAGCAAAACGTCGTCGTCTTAGTTATTTTTAATAAAAATTTGAGGAGTATTTCCCGTTGTATCATTTTCACATTTATTTTATTATTTTTGATTGTAATAATAACTTGATGACAAGACATTATTTCAAAATTAAAAATTAAAAAAAATGGGTTTCTACAATTAACAGTAAGCCCGAGACTTTAAAGTCCCTTTAAAACACGCAATGTCCAAAATAAGATTCGTTAAGTTCACGAACGACTTGAAAGTGCTAAACTTACTCAGACACTTGCAGGTAGCCTCCTCGGCCATGAAGTACTCGATCATGTGCTCGACTGCCTCCTCGTACCTATCCTCAGGCACCTCCTGAATGGAAAGTCGACAAGGCTTGACCTTACCCTCCTCCAGTCGCTCCTCGGCGTTGATGACCCGCCAGACGTTGATCGGTCCGGCCGGCCGCCTCCAGCTGGCCACGCTTCGTCTAATGCATTTATTGTCAGTCATCTTCAAGAGCGAACGTCAAGGAAATTCTGTAAGCAGCTGTAAACTGCAGAGGTCCTCCGTTAATATCCTGATATTCTAAATTGTCAATGAAAGAAGTCATGTAAGAAATAGGTAGTTGAAAAAGAAAGATAGTCATTTAATGAAAGTTAATTGTTTTGTTTATAACTAACGATAAAAATTCATTTACAACAATTAACAATGAGTTAAACAATGTGATAGTTGTCTTTCGTTATGTAATTATCTATCATTTTTCAAAATTTGAAGGTTATATTACAATACCACGGTGAGAAAAGCTTGAATAATGTGAAACATTTTTATTATTCAAACTTTTCTGATTGTGATATTATAATATAACCTTTAAATTTTTTAAAATCATAGATAATTATACAATGTAGGGCAACTTTGAAAGATGACCTTGTTATGCAATTATTAACAATATTAAGCTTATTGTAAAATTACAGTTACAACGTAATTTACAGTTTGTAAATTATGTTCACGCTTTGTCTTAAATTTACGCAAATGAAACTTAAACGCAACCTCTCGTAATAAATATAATGAAAAACGAGAAATAATCATTAAAGTTCAATAATAATTATACCTTAAATATATAACATAAAAGTAGTTTTTCCAGATGTCGATAAATAACCCAAATTGACATAGGGTTAAATATGACTAAAATTTTTTAATTTATTTAGGTATCTCATCAAAATCAAACGAAAGCAGTCATTTATTACATGCCATATAATAAATGACAGCTTTTCGTGTCAATAAGTGTCCGTTATTAATCTAGCATTAGTGTAGTTGCTTCTATAACAGACTTATAAAAATACTCATACTTTATCCATTTTTTACAGAAATTTAGTTTAGTATAACTATAGCTATTTTATTTTTCACTAGACATTTAAAAAAAAATTTCACGTTTAAAACTTTTATAGTAAGAAAGTTGAAAAAACCTCGCGAAGTACCACACATTTCCTCTTGCAAGCGAATGCTCCTGATTATCCGTAACCTTCTTTCACGGATTGACGAAAATATCTCGAGGGGGAAGAGATCGTGCATGAACTTAAAGATTGTACTGACTGTACACATGCGACTTCAATATAGGTAAACTTATGGTTCAGTAAGAATTCTTCGTTTGAATTTGTATATTCACGCACCATTGCAGATAAAATAAAAAATTATAATTGTTAAAAGTTTAAATACTTTATATTTTTCAATTGGATAAAAAATATGTTTTCTTTGAAATAAATATTGTTAAATAATTACAAAAAATCACAGCATTGTTTTATTTATATATTTCTTTATTAATTTACTGTTTTATAGATACAATACTTTTGTATTCCATGACGAGTGGCAAAAATCAATCATCCGTTTTATTGAAAGCAATATATGCTCGAGAGCTTGGGTTCGCATCCCCATCGAACCGAAATTTTTTCTAGTGATGAAGGTCGAGTATCAAACAATATAAAAAGAAAATATAATTCGACACGAGATGATTTTCACACTCTGTAAATATATAGTAAAATTGATGTAGAATAATTTGGGATTTTGGCTGCTTGAAATAAAAAAATTATTCAAATTTGTAAGTTTACTGATGATTTAAAATTTAAAATTAGTTTTAAACCAGACTATGAAATAATGTTTATCTATAGATTGTTTTTACTAAAGTATCGTAGGTTTAAATTAATTAATTTTAAAAAAATAATTTCATTTATCTGATAATATTATAGTGCAATTTTAAAAATCTTTCATATAGTAAGAATTTTGTGAATATCAAAATTTGTTTAAAATATTTTAAATAAAGTTTCATATACAATTTTTGAAGACTTAATGCAAAGTGTAACTACTTATATGTTTTAAAAGTATTGTGATTGAAATAACTCTCTACCAACTTATTTAAAATTAATAATTTAATTAATATCAGTTGAAAATTCAATTAAAAGAATATGACTTACATTCGCAACTTTTCAATCATATTAGCCAAAATATAAAATCCAAAACGTTGTTTATATCGCAATTTTTTAGAAAATGTTAAATAATCATGTTAACACTAGAAAAACATTCTTTCCCCAAAAATAAATAAAAAACAATTCTTAAAATTTACCAGTGAGGTCAACCATACCAATCATGCTTCAAAAATCTCCGGAATTCAAACTGAACTGCAAATCTTCCATTCTCAATAAAAGTCGTCCCCCATAGGCGTGCGAAATTCAATCAACATTACTCCTATCGCTTGCAGCTTACAGTTTCGTCTGCACTATAGCATCATTGTATGCGTTTGATCAAGCGCCGCGCTTGAAACTGAGAGAGTACAGGGTCGGCCAGATGTGTGCGGGTCGCTACGCACATATTCGCCTTTATTAATAGCGAAAATCAGCTTATACGAACCTAACTAACTGGGATAAAACAATCTCACACCGCCGAGCGTTTGTGTGTATTGTTTGCTTTTTTGTTGTCAAGTCCTTGTGTTTTTGTGTGATTTTTTTATTTTACTTTTTTTTGGGGGGGGGGGGGCTTCGAGAGAACTTCAGGTTAATAGAAAGAAAGAAGAAATCGCGCTGGAATCAGGGTGATTAATTGATTTTAAGCGAGTGTAAGAGACGCATGAGTGATGTTACTTCAGTTGAAATTGTTTTGAGTTTGTTGTTAAACGTACGGCGATAAAAATGAGGTAATTTGTTGTTTGATTGTAGCGTTATATTTGAAAAATATTATTAATGCGAATAGTATTGTAAATTGCGTTTTAATTATTTTGAATCATTGTTTAACAACAATTGTTTCATTTTTTGTATGTACAAGAAGCCATTTCTGCATATTTTTAAATTAAAAACTATTAGACTCAATAGCAAAAAATTTGGATTTGAATAGTGATATTTTTTAATTTAATGTAAGCTCGACATATTATCAGATTAATAATATCATTCAAACTCATGTTTTAATCGTATAGTAACCCAAAACTTTTTTTTTCAAATTGCATCATCAAGTTCAATAAGAGCTAGTTGCCAATCAAACGTTTTAAAACAATTGGTTTTTTCCGTTTATGTATGAAATTACAAGTTGAAACATTAAACCTATCAATCTATCTGAAATTGTTTACTTTTATTATTTCAATATTCAAAAGCCAAAAAACGATATAAAAATGGATGGTTTTGTCGTTATTGCAATACACATGTATTCGACATTTTAAAAATCTATTTCACAAATAAAATGTAATAGTTTATATTAGTGATCGAGTACAACATACGTTTTAAATAAAAATTTATATTTCCCACTAGCCAGCCAAAAATTCCTTATAATACCATACTCTATAACTCGTCAAAATACCATGGACACTACTTCAGTATAATTGATCCATAAAAAGCGTAGAGAAATTAGCTAAACAACGCAAAGCCCATAAATCTCACTCTTTTGCTCGTTTGCCTCTATTACATTCTGAAGGCGGATCTGTAAGTTTAATATCTTTCTTATCATCATTTACCTCTTGCCTTCTCTCTCTCTCTCTCTCTCTCCCTCACTTTATTGAAATTTTCTATTACCAAAATACGACGCAAATTTTTCCTCAACAGTTACTTGCTTTTTTCTGTTTTCGACATCTACTTTGACACGTTGTTGCTGTTTAACTATTGGTTTTCTTTTTACGTATTCCGAGCTCCGATTTCACATCAGAGATTCTATTAGTTGCAGCAGTACTGAGAGGGTGGAAGGTAGCTTTATATATAATCAAGTGGTCGTTGGAGCCGAAAATGCGTGATTGCGTGTACGAACGAAAGATGATTGCTTATTAACACGGGGATCCAAAAATAAAAAACCCTAAAAATTTTTTAATTTTGTGGGGATTTAGAGCAGTATAAATGTTGATTATTTTTATTTCTAATTGATATACATTTCGGCATTATAGCGGCATTATAACATTCGGTATATATAACAGCAATAAGAAAAAGAAAATAAGTTTAATTGCTACGCTTACAATAAAAAACACGCAATTCCTGCTTTTGTTCATAAAACTTAAAAAGGAACAGATATTTAAAGTACACTGTAGTTTACTATAATTTAGATCCCTAAAGGCGATTTGAAAAGTTCGGCTTAACTAAAATAGAAAAGACCATTAGTATTTCCATTGTAACACTATTGTGGGATCAGAGAAATTATTAAAATATCTAGATCGAATGATCTAACATTTTGTAAATAAATAAATTTCTAAAATAATGTGTGTATATACGTCATGGATTACGTACGCAGCTTCATATTTTATAGTGTATAGTGCTTGTAATGAACTTTTATCTAATTCAATACAATATGACTGGATAAATGCACTAATATATTTAACAGTACAAAATTTTACATTTTATCAAGTGGCAGTTTTTAAAAAAAACCGTAAGGTACTCAACTTTTATGCAGAAAATATTCTACTTCAAAAATTGATGCAACAAGTACCAACGACCTTGATTGAATTAAAAAAATCAAGATTTGAAATTTTTGACAAATCCTTAAATACACCAGTTCTTCAGAAATCAACGCAGTCATCATTACACTTAATACTTTATAGCCAATATGACTATAATCAGAGTATTTATTTAGAAGATTTGAAACATTACTTAGATACTTTCGCTGAAATCGCACCAATTCCTTCAAGACCAAAATGTTTAGTGATTTTTTTCCGAGATAACATTGAAAGCCTGGAGAAAATATTTGAAACTTTTCTACGGTATGGATGGTCAAGAAAATTTTTGGATTTATCAATTGTAGAAGTTAATTTTAAACGTACAAGTAAAGAAAAAGATAATTTTATTTATTCTTTTAATCCATTTTTCAAAATATTCTCTAAAAAATCGCTTGATATGAATTCTCAAATATTCGACAATAAATTACATAATGTCAATAAATATCCATTAAACCTTGCCCTATACAATTTTCCTCCAATACTATCTTTTATCAAAAATAAAACCGGTCATGTTGTTTATATTGATAATAATTTTTATCAAATTACCAGTATAATTATAGAAACTATGAATTTTTTGCCAAACTTTACTCTAACGTTGGAAAAAAAATTACCAACTACAAATATTTCAAATATAATAATAGAAAATCTCCTTAATGGTACTATAAATATGACACCAATCCCAACAACTAAGGCTATAGGTGATGGAAATCTTTTTCCTCAAATAAATATAAACTGTATTTCTGCAGAATTTGTAGCCGTCGTTCCAATTATTACGTACGCCAAATTAAGTATTTCTCTAAATGATATTACTTACATTGTGTATTTTATTACTATACTTTTATGTGTTACGTATTTTTTTAAATTCATAAGTTTTAAAATTACTGGGGAATCATTCAAAATTATTAATATTTACAAAATCTTGTTTGGAATCCCCATAACTGCGCTTCCAAAAAAATCGGTTAATAGAATATTCGTAACAGGTTTTATTTCTACATCTTTCATATACTCAACCATTTTCTGTACGTATTTAATTAGTACAAAACTTACACAGGAAGAAATACCATTTAATTCTTTAAAAGAAATCAATGAAAGTAATTTAACGCCGTACGTTGGTTTTCAAAATTTTAAAAGGATTTTTCAACAATCAGAAGATTCTTACATTAATAACATAATGAAGAAAGCTATAAAAGTGGACGATGTATCGGATTGTTTTGATCTTTTACTAAAAGATCTAAGTTGTTATTGTGTAACCCCTGCTTCGATGTCGGAATTTTATATCAATAAGTATCAAAATATGTATAAAAAACGAGTAATGAAAATAGCTTCGCCTATATTTTATAATGAGCGTACAATGTACACAGTGGAAAAAGGATTTCCGTATATAAAAAGGATGGGTAATATTATTCAAGCAGTTGAAGAATCAGGAATTCGAAAATATGAAGATTCATTGAGAAGTATTAGAAAAGCTCAAATATATCAAGAATCAAAACGTGATACTAATACGTATATTCCAATCCATATCTTTTTTATATTAATTATCTGTCAAACAGTATCCATTATAATTTTTCTTTTTGAATTAATAGTTTTTACATGTTTATTAATTTGAATCTTTACACGGGCTGTAAGAACCATTTTTACAAAAAAACCGCTGCCAATTCATTGGCACGTAGCTTTCTCGAGATTAATTTATTGTTTCTATATGTATATTATATAGTTTAAATATTAAGTATGTTTGAGCATTTTTTTTTTTTTTTTTTTTTATCGACATCTTTATTAAAAATTGCAAATTTTGTAATGCTGAATATGTTAAAATCTGAAGTTATATTAACTTTTATAATATCTATGATTACTATTTAGAAGTCATGGATATGTTTTAACGGAGTATGATAGATCTACTATTGCCGATTGTGCAGATTATACTGGATTTGGCATCCAATCATTCCAAATATTAAAAAAATTTTCAGAATTTTCATCAGGGTATCTAAAATAATCCAGAATGTGCGAATAAAGATATGCACGCATAAATTCAGATATAATCAATTATCTATAAAATATTGTTCAAATCGAAAGTCTTATTTACTGCTGAAATAAACCTGCATCTTCGTATAGCGTACTTTCTACTCTTTTTATATGTTATTATTATTATTATTATTATTATATTCCTGCTTAAAAATGTATTAATCATTTGAAAATAGAGTAAATATTATTTAAAATCAATACAGTAAAAATCAATATATAGATAAATATCAATAGTCAATTTACTTTTATGTTTACAAAAACTCGAATCGTAATATGTGCTTAAGGTACACCATTTGGTTCAATTTAGATCGTTCAAAGAGATTCGAAAAGTTAGAATTACAAAGATAATAGTAGCAACCATGCATATATCCGCAGATAGTGAAAAATAAAAATGAAAAAGTGGAACCAAAAGACACAACTAGTCGATGGTTATTTTATTCTAAAAAGTTTTATATATAAAAAATGTTTTTAATTAAGACATGGATTACATACGTATTATCCTATCCAATAGTTTATAGTATACGTGCTGAACTTTTATCTAAAAGAAACCAAAATAACTGGATAGATACATTAATGTACTTAACATTAAAAAATTTTACATTTTATCAAGTAGCAGTTTTTAAAAAAAGCCATAAGTTAACTGAAGTTTTTGAACAAGATATTTTACTACAAAAATTGTTGCAGCAAGTACCAACGGCCTTGATTGATTTAAAAAATTCAAGACTTGAAATCATTGATAAAACTGTAAATACACCTGTACTTCAGAAATCAATCCAATCATCATTACACTTAATACTTTATAGCCAATTTAACTACAATCAAAGTATTTATTTAGAAGATTTAAAACATTTCTTAGATACTTTTGCTGAAATTGCACCAATTCCCCCAAGACAAAAATGTTTAGTGATTTTTTTTCGAGATAACATTGAAAACCTAGAGAAAATGTTTAAAACTTTCCTTCAGTATGGTTGGTCAAGAAAATTTTTGGATTTATCAATTGTAGAAATTAATCTTAAACATATACGAAGAAAAACAGATAATTTTATTTATACCTTCAATCCATTTTACAAAAAATTTTCTAAAAAGTTACTTAACAAAAATTCTAACATTTTCGATAATAAATTACGTAATGTCAATAAATATCCACTAAATCTAGTACTATACAATTTTCCTCCAATACTATCATTTAGAAAAAATAGAACAGGTCATATTATCAACATCGATGATTCTTCTGGCCTTTATGGTCTTATAAGAAACATTATGAAGGTATTAAATTTCACACCGAACTTTACTGTAACATTAGAAAAAAATGTAACTTCTACAAAAATTGCAATGGCAATAAAAGAAAGTCTTCTTAATAATACTATAAATATGACGCCTTTACCAGCAACGAAATCTATGAAAGATGGAAATCTTTTTCCTGATCTATATGTTAATTTTCATTTCGTAAAATTTGTAGCCGTGGTACCAATTATTATGTATCCTAAATTGAATATTTCCCTACATAATATTACTTACATTATATATTTTATTCTTATACTTTTATGTGTTACATATTTTTTTAATTTAATAAGTTCTAAGATTCTAGGAGAATCATTGAAAATTATTAATACTTTCAAAATATTATTTGGAATGCCCATAACACTTCCAAAACAATCGGTTAACAGAATATACTTAACAGGTTTTATTTCTACGTCGATCATATATTCAACCATTTTTGTTTCGTTATTAATTAGTACACAACTTACACATGAAGAAGTACCATTTAATTCTTTAAAAGAAATCAACGAAAGTGAACTAACTCCATATGTTGGTAAACAGCATTTTATAAAAATTATGAAAGGTTCAGAAGATTCTTATATCAACAGTATAACGAAGAAAGTTAAAGAAGTTGACGACATATCGGATTGTTTTGAAATTTTATTGAAAGATCAAAATTGCTATTGTATAGGAAGTGATTTGAAATCACAGTTTTATATAAATAAATATTGGAGCTTGTATAAAAAACGAATTATAAAAATAGCACCACCTATATTTTTTAATGAGAGGACAATGTATACAGTTGAAAAAGGATTTCCATACTTGGAAAGAATGAGCTACATTATTCAACTGATTGAAGAATCCGGAATTCAAAAATATAGATACTCTTTGCGTAAAAAGAAAAAAGTTGAAATGTTCCAAGTGCTAAAACGCGATACGAATAATACTATTCCAATTCATATAATGTTTGTTTTTATTGTTGGTCAAATAATTGCAATCACAATTTTCTTTTGTGAGTTTATAGTTATTATCAAATTGCGTTCTCCAAGTATAAATTTCTTTAATTTAACAGTATTGTGAACTTTTTATTTCATACTATTTTGTTGCCTAAAGATTTGAATGTTTGAAATTAATATTAAAGAATACTCGTTTTACAGATACGATTTTTGATTACTATCAAATTGCCACGAGTTTTTAATCCGTTTTAATAAAGCCATATTTCGACTTTTTATTTCCCTATCATACATCTTTATCAGTTTACTTGATTATCGGTGCATTTGTAATGACGAATCCATAGATAAAAATTTTGATATTTAATGAAAACTACTGTAAACACGATAAATGAAGAATTGTTAAAGAAATAAACCACTTAAATTAATTAAAATTTTAATTTCAACAATGCTAACCATCTTTTAAAACTTCCTAAAACCTCCTAAAAAATCCCTTTTTGTCCAAACTGTATCACACTGTACTAATTCATTAGTTGCAACTTGAATTCGCACGTTACCAAGTATAATGCACCGACAGCTGTAAAAGGGATAATCATACACGCACCGGTCAAAGGTCCCAACCGCAAGCGCAACTGCAACTATTTTCCCAACTACTAATATCCGATTGCATTTGTGAGCCAAGCGCGCCATGAAGTGCCCCTTCAATAATTTGCCCGCTCGAGAGGATCTGATACCTACGGAGAGCCGAGGCAGAGGGTTAAAATTGGATCATCCGCTACGCATCGCCGATGCGTGCTAATTCGAAGGTCTATACCTGGAGGTTGCCAGGAGAGCCGATTCCCCGATTAACACGCTTCGATCGAGTGATTGTTTTCACGCTTGGCTTATCGAATCGTTCTTAATTTTGATCTTGTTGGTTTGGTTTCCTTAGTAAGATTTGGGCTCGGCCACTTTTGGAAGAGTGATAGATATGATAATTTGGTAGAGTGTATTTATATTGATTTTTTTTTTTTTTTATTTAAATTCTGCGCTTATAATCATTTAACATCAGCTAGATAAGTAAAAAATGGAAAATTTTCAAGTACTTTTTAAAATGATAAAAATAGAGTTATTGCTAGTAAAATTTTAATTGATGTTTTGCATGATTCCGAGATATATAAGTGGAACGGATCTTTAAATTATTCCTCGAAATCTTAACTAGTTAAGCATAAACATTTTTATTTATCTTTTTAGGAATACGTAAATATAGAAAAAATTATTTGCTTATATTTCGGGCCGATATTCTTCATTTCCTGGTTGTATTCATCTATAGTCAAATTATAAAGTTTTGCAGAGTCATCATGACTAATTAAATCTGATTAAAATGCAAATAAAATATGATAGTTTATTCAACTAAACATACTCTCTTAGTTTCTACTATCATATTTTTAAATTCAATTATATCATTAGATTCTAATTAATATTTGTTAACAAGGTTTATTAAAATTAGAAACCGAATAATTACAGTTTTTTAACAAGAGTTACTTTCAAAATTTTTTACTACTTTAAATTTAACCGAATGAAATTTTTTAGAACATATAAAGAATAACACAGAAATAATTCTTAGGCAATCCATCTGTCAATATCAGTATAGCTTCATTGAACATCACAACAGAACGATCAAATGATATCGATATCGACTGTTCGCTATCTCATAAAAAATGTATTACTCAGCCTTTAAAAACTATACCAAATACTTTCACACACCCCATGCTTTTCACGCATCTACTACCTTATCTTACAATAAAAAAAAATACAATAAAAAAATGAAATCTCCAAAAAAAATTCCTAATTCTACCACGATCTTAGAAACTTCCTCTCCGTTATAAGTAAAAGTATTCTTTTCGTACTCACCAGGAACTGTCGGATCGTAAAAAACAGTGGGAGCGCAGCGCCGGCGGCTGCGTGCGAATCCAGCACAACGGAGCGAATATAATACTACATGACCGTTACGTTGACACGTTATCTTTACTGTCTCTCGCGCGAGGCCTCCCCTACTTCTCTCACTCTCTTTCGTCGGGCTCTTGATGCCCGCGCTCGTATGTATACGCAGACAGCAGCAGACCCAGCGCGGACGCGATGGCTGGCCAGCAGATGTCTTTGGAAAGTATCCGATTAAGATGTTGTTAGCAAAAATAGGACCTTTGAGAAATTTTTTATTGTAGTGCTCTGCTGAATGATTACGACGAGTAAATATATAGGAAGCAGATATGAATTGTTATAGAACTAAATAGAAAAAAATTTTTTATAAAAAATATACGTGTACGTAATTTTTAAATTAAAGTGTTAAATATCCCATCCTATGTGTGAAACCTTATATATTTTGTTTTTTGCTCGATTTTGAAATTTAAGTCATTTTGATCTGCATACTTATTTCACATATTTATTTACATATTATACAAAATTAACAAAGAATAGTGTGCGAAAAGTAAGAATTTCATGATAAATACTCATGAATTAATGAAAACTTATAAATTAATAAATTACATAAATTCTATAAATTACATTTTATTTAGAGTAAATTTTCTGTTAATTGTATGATGTGAATGCAAAAATAAAAATTCAAATAGCAAAATGACATCTTAAAATTTAAATCTGTATAACAAATAAATTTTTAATGCTTCATTCAATAATTTTTTTGGGAATCATATTTAATAAACATTTTTTATTTTCTAATTAAATGTTGATTTCTAATTAAATATTTAATTTCTAATATTTTCATTCTTTTTTTGGTATTATTTAGGACATTTTTCTTTTAAATTCTCTAAACACTTGTATTGAAATAACAAATACTATGATAAAACCTTATTGGAACGCCATCTTTTAGATAATTGTTATCTTAAGTAGTACATGTTTATTAGTAGACTATTGATGTTCTATTTGGTTTTGAAGATTAAGTCATTTCGTATGAAGTCAATTTATGATTGAGAAAATGAATCAGCAAAATTTTATTTTTTATAATTTTAATCGTGAGTAATCTTATAAGTACTTATGCAAAATAATGTTGTAATTGAAATAATATTTAAATTCATCTTTTTCACTTGTACTGATCATACAAAATTTGTAGATATCAAACGAGGATTTTAATTTATTGAAATTTAGTATCGTCCGTATAAACAAATGAATAATATAGGCTTCAATCAAATGAGAATAAGCCATTAAGTTCTTGCTCGTAAAAGATCTGTTAATAAAATTGCTTCATTCTCGCATCTTCTTTTACAACTTTATCCATCGCATCAATTCAGAAGCAGGAAACTATAATTTTCTCTTGATAACACCAGAAATGCCAAAATTTTAAAAAGCAAATTCCCATTCAAACTGCTGGACGTGGTTCGCGAACCAACAATTTGCCGCTCGAAAATTGATAAGTGGGCGCGCAATATCAGACGCACTGCATTATTAATACGCGGAGAGGCGGACGCAAAGTAAAAAGACATGGAGAGCAAATCGCAGAATATGCGTCAATGAATTTTTATTGTTCTTATGGTGCCCGAGGCGTTTATTGCCGAAAAGAATCAACGCAGTTGTGAAGGGAAAATTTGGTATTTTTATGGAGATTGCATAACGTGACTTGTGGAACTGTAATTTATTTGTTTATATTTTTTACATAGTTTAGTAAAAAAAATTTGAAGTACTTGAGAGGTAGATAAAAGAGATTGAATTTAATATTAGTAAATATATGTAAATTTTTTATTTTTTTTTGTCCAAGTTATATTATTTATTTACTCTTTTTAAAATAAAATAAAATAACTTAAACTGAATAAATCATATAAACGAACTGCAACAATTTTATTTAAAAATTGTACATACGTTAGTAAATTAAAAATAGAAAGTCTAGATTAATCTTTTTATTAACACCTTCAATATAATTACCTACACTGAAAAAATGCCTGATAAATCTAACCTAGTAGCACTTGGTAAAATATAATTTGTTTCTCTTACAAAGTTTTCTGTTATACTCACAAAGGACAGTGTTAATCTTTACCAATTAATATGTTATACTTTTAAAGTATTTTTTTTTTTTTTTAGTGTAATTAAAATAATTTAAAATCTTTAATAGAAGTTATTATTTCATTATATAAATTTTTATTTAGTTTTATTACAATCATTAGCTGAAGAAAACTGATTTCTGTAATTTTTCATGATCGCCTGTAAAATATTATCTCTTAAATTCTAATTGAACTTTTGATTTTCATATTTTTAGTATCTTTGTACAGCTGCTTTTGAATCAATAAAGACAATTTTATCTATTTAAAAAGATATCCTTCATAAAAAAGTAGGTTTAAGCTATGCATTATTCAATATTTTACTCTAAGCTAAAGTTTGTAGTTACAAATTATTAAAACGGATAATTACGTAAGTTTCTTCATCAAAATATTAAGTGATTAAAACATCATTGCAGTCACTATTTAGAAACCTAATTATGCTGATTTCAGTCGCAGTCGATGATTCTTAAATTATAAAAACATTTGGATTTCATCAGCGAACTATAAAGAAATTCGACAGAGTAAACAATTTTCGTAAAATCTACATTTCAATATAAACCTTACGAAAGTTGAAATGATTAAAATTACAGTCAAGGATATTACAATAATATTTGAATATTGTCATTTAGAAGAGATTGATAAGCAAAGTCAACAATAAGAAACTGAATTTATAAAAGTTTGTTTAAAATGAAAATATAAATTTCTCTATAGTTGATAATTAGTATTAAAAAAAAAAAAATAGTTTTTACTTAATAATTACTTAATTCTTAATTAACATTTCGATGTCTGTCTTATTTTTTTTCAAAACTCTAGAGATTTAGTCTGAGTAAAATAACACTTTCTAGTTTTCTATAGAATAGTGGAATATTCATTTTTTGGTAATAATAATAGCGTTTTCCTTGCTTTACTTAAGAAAAATTTTACACCTAATGCTACTATTCGTAATGCAGGTTAATGTTATCTTTTACCCTATGCACGTTAGTTGAATACAAATATTGTTTTGTTAAATTTAACAATTTTTTTTAAACATGATTATTTTATTATCATATTTTGTAATTTTTTAAATTGATATTCTAATTACTATAAATCATTTTCATTGTACCTACTATGTTATTAAAAATCATGTTATGTTCTATTTTGTTCAATCGAGAGTAAATATTTTACACTTACTGATTTTAAAGTCTTGAAGTCTTGAATTGAAAAGAAATTTCCGTAAAAACTTATCGGGTACTTGACTACAGTACATATTCAGAAAAATAGTATAAAGCATCATAAATATCAAATTTGATACTACCCAAAAAGCTTTGACGCTACCAACTCTTTCTACTTAATTATAGGTACTCTTTATATGGAAGAAAACGTGCTTTCATAAGTAAAAACATTGTTACAATTAAGTGCATAAAATCAAAAATATGTATTCAATTCTATATCTCTCACGAAAATCTCACTAATCTAACGATATTTTATCAAACAAAATACAATCAATACCTTAAAATTTTCTCATCTACCTTACAACTCGCAGTTCCAGCATCAAGAGCTACAAGCGCACTTCACAATGGCCCGCTCGCAAGAAACAGACACGCGCCGGCAAAAAAAGCTGCCCGCGTAAACCACGAGCCCCCTTCCAACTAATATACTCGAACACGACTGTCAATATATCTGTGAACGCGGATCGCAATTGCCGCGCGCGTTTTACGTAATCCCGAGTGCGCGGCACCGGTTAATTAGGGTACCCGCAGTCAGCTCACGTAAGCACGCGCGCCTCCAGAACCCACGAGCGCTTATTAATATATCCCCGGGTATTGTATGGAGAAGCAGTGCTGTGGAGAGTTATAGATTGATGCTTGAAGATGAAGCTCGCTTGATTAGTTGTTTTGATTTTGGTTCTTAGGCTGGGTGGTAAGATCGAAGGTAAATTGTGGGGTGCTTTTAGCAAATTTATAGGAAGTTTTATTGTATTGGATAATGCGATTTTTCGTAAAGATTAGTAGATTCAGTTTGTATAAAGTGAATCGGTAATTAGTAAAATATATAGCATCAAATTGCTGTGCGACCATGACACGTGAGTTTGAAAGTGATGTATGTGATGTTGAAAATTTAAATTAAAAGCTTGAGGAATTTTCCAAATTATTCAAACATTGTATCTATGTACAAGCCATCTAAGACATTATCTAGTGCGTCATGGATCATTTGGTTTTTTATTGTGAATCGATGCTCAATTAGTCTGGTAATTTATGATTCGTACAATAGTTAAATTGATAAAATCAATTCAACCCTGCAGTTTTTTCAAATAGATTGGTTTTTTTATTATATTTTATATTGATATTTTGTACAAGATGTTTTCTATAATTTACAGAAAACTGATGACTAATCTGAATTTTACTTCAAACTTTGGATATTTATAAAAATAAATCACAAAATGTAAAGACTCTTTTTTTATTGTAAAAACAAATTTATTTACATATTTATATTATCATATTTATGATTATTTATTTGTGGCTATCGAATTGATTATTAATTTAGATTAAAAATCATTTCGAGATTATTTCTAATCAACTTCTAGTTCTTTGCGCGTCAAAAACCAGTCAAACTCAATTTTCAATTCAGTTATCACAAAACAATAAATTTAATCCTATAATTATTGACTATTCGATTAGTGATTCTTAAGATTAAGGAAGCCTCTTCATCATGATCTTCGTACACTTGGAGGTAATGTTTGGGAATTGTGGATTACCTGCGTCATCGAGAACATCTGCATAATTCATCGATATGCCCTCCTCAAATCCTGCTCGTTTAGCTTGAATTTGCGAGGCTTCCGCTGTAAACATCGTCGATGTGGCTGTAAATCCATATTTTTTCGCCATCTCACTTCTAAAGGAAAATGTTTGTAATTTAGTAAAAAATAGCTACGTGATTATTGTTCGTAAAAGATATTTTAATTTGGAATTTTTACAATAATTCTATAAATGCTTCAGGTATTTTAAATAGAATAAAAAATTTTTAAATTCATATTATTGACTCCAATAAAATAATAGTCACACAAAATCTACTAAAAATTTACACATAAATATTTTTGCATTGATAAGCTACATTGTATATTGTATATTCTCTGATAAAGAAATTGATTTTTAGGAGCTTTCACTACTGCCTATAGTATGTATAAAGTAATTTGTATGAGCATAATATAATAATTGCATAATTTGTTTTACTGCAAATTAATATTTATAAGAATAATATGTATTGATTTTATTTATGTAAAGCAAATAAAAAATTTTCTTACCTAGCATCGAGAATATGAAGTCCAAGTTTTTGGCCCCGATACGCAGGTAATATGCTTAAACTTATGGAACTAACGTATATATCCACATTATAAATCTTACGTACATCAGCTTTATGTGCTAAACTTTCGAAAAGATTCCAAATTTTTAGAAATTTTTCCGATTTAAAGGTTTTCTGAAATTAAAAAAAGGATATTATATAGTTTTTTATTAAAATTTATTTAAAATTTTCTAGAAATCTGAATATAGATATATAAGGTCGAATCACTGTTTTTCAAAATTTGTAAACAGGGTTACAAATTTATTGCCAAGTAGCTTTATCAAAATTACTTTTTAGTTTATATATTTATAGAACACAGTTTAAACATGTTTGTATATGAATGACTTTTTATATGCTACTACATGCGTAACTCACGTATATACTTATATTGCTACTGAGAAATCAGGAAGGTAAAAATTTATACAATTTTAAGTATCTTTTTATTTGTAAAGGTCTATTTAATATACTATTTTTGAAAGAAAGTTGTATTGATTTATTGCATACATAGACATCTGTTTATAAAAAAAAATACTTATTGACCTATAAGACGTATAACTAAGAGTTTTGAAAGCTGTTAAAAGCTACAATAATAATTGTAAAAATATAATTTCTTTTTAATGTTGTAGGACTCAATGAACAGCAAATTCATTAAAATAATAAAGTTTTAGTCATATAACAGGTGACTTTTCATATTTTTACAACAAAAATTTTTATTCCACATCTGATTTTTTTTAGATAATACAGTTTGTTATATTTTAACTGTATTAACTGATAACGTAATGTTTAAACAAAACTTACACAAAAATATAATTTTTATTTTAAAATTTTGATTAGAATCAAATAGTATACTTTTAAATGGGTGTAGTTAAAAAATCCAAAAGTAATTTTTCAAAATGTAAATTAATAGAAAATAAATATGCCGAAAATCAG